>CM066917.1:7112254-7251731 GCA_033964015.1 Scolanthus callimorphus
GTAAATAATGGCACGTTTCTTATACATAGTTATATTTATACATATTTATATGAAGTTTATAAGCATGTGGTTCCCAGGGGCCGGTTCCTGAAAGGTTGGATAATTTTCCATGGATAAAAGTTATCTGTTGTATAGGATTTGTTCAGGATTTATCCGTTGGATAAGCGTTTATCTACAGATAACTCTTAACTGACCTTCTAGGAACCGGCCCCAGGGCTCCTGTTGATAGCAGGGAGGCTGTAGCCGCATGCAGTTATTTTGCAGTTTAAATAAGAGCCGTCTTCCCCCCTCCCCCCCCCCCCCCCCCCGCCGGTAAATAATGGCACGTCCCTTATACATAGTTATTTTATACATATATATTAGTTTGTAAGCATGTTGTTCCCAGGGCTCCTGTTGATAGCAGGGAGGCTGTAGCTACCCTGGGGTAACATGCAGTATATTATTATATTTATATATTTATACATATTTATATTTAGTTTGTAAGCATGTTGTTCCCAGGGCTCCTGTTGATAGCAGGGAGGCTGTAGCAGCATGCATTATTTTGGAGTTTAAATAAAGGCGTCTATTCTATTCATTATCGTCGCACTTAAGCAGTGAGCCGATTGAAGACCTCCTACCCAGACAACTTTGCGGTCTAGGCGCGTACTGCTTCCGACACGTTTTTTGAAATAGCTGTAAACTGACCAACAGCGCGCGGTGCAAAATGATTTAAGCCGGGGAAATAGGAGGCGTGCACAAAACACTTCTTGTCGCGCAACATTGCGTTGCACGTCCTTATTTGTTACACAAAAGACAAAAGAATGGAAACACCAGAATTGAATGAGAATACAATAGAATAATGTGGTACATCAAGCCGTGAACGAGCGGCTGCTACACTACTGACACTTGTTGGAAGATCTTGATTCCGGCCATGTTTTTCGTTCTCTTATAATATATAGATTTAGCCACTGGCTAAAAGCGGAGCTCCTGGTTATAAAATTTTCTATGTGAATGAAAGGGATTCCCATGTGTACATGGTTTATATGGTTGCTTTAGAGTCTTCACGAGATATTAATTTTCAAGCATAGATGACGTCATCGATGACGTCATATCACGTGACCACTTCATTTCGATCATATGGCGGCCTAGACTACGCTACCCAAGTTTGGTTCTTTTAGAGTTTTCCCTTCACGAGATATTATTTTTTCAAGCATAGATGACGTCATCGATGACGTCACATCACGTGACCACTTCATTTTGCTCATCTGGTGACCTAGACCACACTACCCAGTTTGGTTGTTCTAGAGTCTTCTCTTGACGAGATATTCATTTTTCAAGCATAGATGACGTCATCGGTGACGTCACATCACGTGACCACTTCATTTCGCTCATCTGGTGACCAAGACCACACTGCCCAAGTTTGGTTGTTTAGAGTCTTCTCTTCACGAGATATTCATTTTCAAGCATAGATGACGTCATCGATGACGTCATATCACGTGACCACTTCATTTCGATCATATGGTGGCCTAGACCACACTACCAAGTTTGGTTCTTTTAGAGTTTCCCTTCACGAGATATTATTTTTTCAAGCATAGATGACGTCATCGATGACGTCACATCACGTGACCACTTCATTTTGCTCATCTGGTGACCTAGACCACACTACCCAAGTTTGGTTGTTCTAGAGTCTTCTCTTGACGAGATATTCATTTTTCAAGCATAGATGACGTCAGCGATGACGTCACATCACGTGACCACTTCATTTCGCTCATCTGGTGACCTAGACCACACTACCCAAGTTTGGTTGTTTTAGAGTCTTCTCTTCACGAGATATTCATTTTTCAAGCATAGATGACGTCATCGATGACGTCACATCACGTGACCACTTCATTTCGCTCATCTGGTGACCTAGACCACACTACCCAAGTTTGGTTGTTTTAGAGTCTTCTCTTCACGAGATATTCATTTTTCAAGCATAGATGACGTCATCGATGACGTCACATCACGTGACCGTGCTACAGCACCCCCCTTGTGGCATAGACAAAATATCCCAAGTATGGCTGTCTTAGCATGTTCCCTTGAGGAGATATAATTTTTTCTTTGCATACCACAGGGTCCCATGTGTACACGGACGACGGACGGACGGCGGACACTATAGGTTTAGGGACACGGTCAAAACATATGTACTCGAACGGGACCCGATTTTTCACAAAGATGTGGTAGTACGTGTGATACCACCCCCTGTCCGCGACGCTTATGGTACCCGTTATTGCTGTGAGATGGTAGGTGCCGGTCTATACCTCCTTGAGACCCGATTATTGCAAAAGTAGATGGTTGGCACCGGTACATACCCTTATGGGACCCTATATTTCATTAAATTGGGTGGTAGGTACCGGCCCATACCCCTATGGGACCCTATATTTCACTAAATTTGGAGTAGGTACCGGCCCATCGAAAAACCAAAAAGGATAATAGCAGCAGAGGCTTAAAACACAAATACCTGCATACGGCGCGCTGGTTTTTTGTCAAAGAAAAAGGAAGGAGCGGAAAGTAAAACCTTTAAACTTCATCTTATCTATCTATCTATACTCGCGCACATAGTTAATCGAGGAGTGGAAGGCGCGTGCAACCAAACAGTGTTGTTTATTTTTGCCGCTTTTGTGGTATGTTAAAACAAATATCCTTTGATTTCGGCCTTAACAATACCCTGGGTACCAGACTCTCCAAGCTTCACTCGTTTACAAAACGCATATTTACTGATCGACGAGCGAAGCTTCACTCGCTCTTGGCTCGCGGCGTCTTGCTTAGCGTGTCAGTAAACGGGTGAAGCCGCTGAGCTTCGAGCCTCTGGTACCCAGGGTACCTTAACAATAAAACATAGTCCGAATTTCAAGAGCCAATTAGAGAGCGTGCGGAATTGGATATCCATTGACCATGTTGACGTCGTGGATAATATGACATACTACGTGAAATTCAAGTATTATGAATCCTATAAGCGTCTGTCGGGGGAGTGCTTGTGTTTGGCTGAAATAGATCCACTAACACATGAAATGGGTTCCCCCTGACTTTTTCAGAGAGACGTTAGAGTTAATTACGAGCAAAATTGGAGGCAATAAGCCATATACGCTGCATATACATATACGCATTCCGAAAGAAACTATTGTTAGTTATCATTTAGTGATTTAAGCCCTTCCTTATTCAACTTGTTTATAAACGATATTCCGGAAATTTTTGATGGATCATCCTGTGATTCCGTTACTCTTGGCGATACAAAATTGAATTGTCTTCTTTATGCGGACGATTTGGTCATTTTATCTGAGTCTCAATCTGGTTTACACAATTGTCTTCGCAAGCTGGAAGGATATGATAAAACGTGGAAGTTGCGTGTTAATTTAAAGAAATCTAAGGTGTTGATTTTTGGTACTCATTGTCAGAGACGTCTTATTCTACATCTAGTTGGAAGTTAATGGAGAGTTATTAGAATGTGGGAGGAGTATACTTATCTGGGAGTGAAGTTTCATTTTGCTGGGGGCTTTAAGCTAGCTCGTAGAATGTTGTTAAATAAGGCTTTGCGGGCATATCACAGTATTTTCAAAAGTTCTCTAGTATTGATAATGTTCCGTGAAGGTGCTGTTGAAGCTTTTACGGCGTTGGTTTCTCCAGTTCTGTTGTATGGGTGTGAAGTTTGGGGACCGTACGTTTTAGGTAAAGTGAGTAGCTTCGATGAATTTAAGAGAAAGTTCTTTAGCACCGTGTCAGATATGGAACGATTACATCTGAAATTTTGTAAGCGCATTCTTGGTGTTCACAATAAATCCGTTAATTTAGCAGTTTATGCGGAATTGGGTAGGGTTTCCAATGATTGTACATTGTATGTTTTGCTGGCTAAGTACTGGTTACGGATAAAGGACTCTTCGTATAAGGATGAGTTGGTGGGAAAGCTGCTAGGGTTTGTATTCAAACAGGAGCGCAGAATGTTAAATTTGTTAATCACTTGTTAGAAATGTGTAATCTGAAGTCGCTGGAGAATTTAAAACTTTTCAGTTGGCAAAAGTAATTTTTCAATAATTTCAAAGTACATGAAATCTGAGTTATTTAAACACTTCGGTGTAACGTGGGCATGCCAGATTCAGAATTATAGTAAATTGCAGACTATAAACTTGTTAAACAAGAATGGGCTTTGAAAAATATTTATTGCACGTGGCTAACGTTAAGTATCGCCGAGCAGTAACTAGGTTAAGGATTTCAGCCCACAAGTTACCCGTTGAGTCTGGACGTTATGACAATATCCCTTATCAGTCCCGAATTTGTAAGCTTTGTGATTTGAAGAGATAGGGGATGAATTTCATGTTTTCTCTCGTTGCTCAAAGCCCTTTAGAAGTGGTGCGTAATGATTTTATTGAAAGATTGATTGAGGTTAATCAAGTATTTAGTAGTTTAGTCAGAAAGATATATTTTGTACTGTTTAGCAATGGTAGATTTTCTATTGTAACTTAACAGCAAGTACATTTACAGCATCATTAGTATATTTCAGGAATGTACGGTTTAGTTTTTTTTTAGTTTTGCTGCTCTTTATTATTTGTATATTTTTATGTTTTCGTTTCCTATGTACCTAAGAGGTGTCCAGGAATAAAGATTATTATTATTATTTGGTTGTCTTCCTACATATGGACGTTCCCTCGAGAAACTTATTGCAATCAAAGCATTCGCAGGAATGCTATTATGCCAGCAGAGCTTCTACCTGGATAAACCACTAGCGCGCTGTGTAAATGGCAACATCGAAAGTCTGAACGCAGGGCATAAGATGAAAAGAGCCGTGGTCCTGCCTCGAGTCCAGAAACAATGGGCGGCTGTCAAAAAATCTGTCGACGGCCATGTTTGACAACAAGCAGATTTCCTGGAACCGGGTTTTGCTAGACTGCTTGCAGTCCATTGCTCGGGGAATGTCCGTAATATTAGAGGTAAAAGTCTTACTTTGCGCGCGTAATAAGAGGTTAAAAGTCTTACTTTGCACGCGCCTAGTACTGTGCATTTGTGAATCCCCATTTGTGATCCCCTCTATCGCTTATCGTGATCCGTGTCCCGGCGTAATGCACAGTACTAGGCGCGCGCAAAGTAAGACTTTTACTTCTAATATTACGGACGTTCCCCGAGGAAGGGACTGCAGCAGTCTAGGTTTTGCAATATAAACAACACTCGGACGGTGTAAGTTGCAGGGTGCATAGCCCGCGTTGTTCCGCTTCCCCGACCCGGTCGCTCGCAGACGGCAGCGAAACCTTTAAACCGTAGGCGTTTAAACCACACTATTCTGATGATCCTGGAATTTACTGTAGATCGATTGGATTTTTTTAAAAGACTATGATTTGAAGCGAATTTTACAAGCGGTTGTGAAACTAGCTAATGAAATAAATCAAAGGTGTTGACTACAAAACAATAGAAATTTCTTGATTATAAAGTATATGAAGCGGCATCCTTTGAAAAAGGAAAGGTTCAACAGAAGAAGAGCGGCTGAAGTTCGGCGTTTGCCGTAGGCCTAACTTGATTTTCACATGCGAAATTCACATGCGTAGCAAGCGCAAATGTTCGGCAAATGGAATACTTTATTTCTACTAATTATCTGGCGGCAGCAAAAGAACCCCCCACTGCTGGGAACCGAGATTTAGCGTTTGTATCTGATACAGTTCGAAAAAGTGCCGAGGCTAATGTTGCAGTGAATGTTTCAGCTCACTTTGAATCACAACTGTCAAATTTTGTTGCTTAGCACGGCTCAAGTCTGCTTTTTGCGGGCTTCAAACGCGCTGCGGCCCTTTGACGAATTAGCAAATCAAGCACCAATTCTGACTATCCACAGACTTCAAGCACGACTCTAGCGCGCTGTGTTTGCCGGCAACCAAGGAGGATTGGAACCTCCCAGAATACCCTGCGCGCCCAATTTATCACTTAACACCAGTCATGCGTTACTTAAATCGAGTGTTTCGCGGCAAAACTAGGTCACTTTTGGAGAGCTTTTTTCGTCATATCTAGGCTTTTATATGCATATACTTTGGTATCTACGCATTCTTTAACTTGTATTTTACCTATGTTTTGCAAAAAAAAACAGCAGTTATTGCGAAAAAGTTACGAGTCGAGACGATTATTCTTGTGCTCTATTACACAACTGCGGCCTTTGTACTTGGTCACGCGTTCAACCCCTTAGTTATAAATGTACACAGCCTTCTTATGATTGATACATTAGAGATTTTTGGCATGTATATTGTAATATAAAGGTCACACAAGGCTAAGGAGTCAAATGTACTCTATGTACTCAGGTTTCGATGTATGCGACCCGTTCAAACATCGAGCATAAATTCCCCAAGCTATTACGACAACCGCAAAGTAACAGGACAACAAGCTTGTGTGTTTGGCTCAGAGAGAATTATTTATTCATCTAAAGAGATAACAAGATAATTAAACTAGACAAACAAATATTCTCTGTCACACCCGGGTGGGTGGGAGGGAAAGAAATTAAAAGTGTGGAATAGTAATTGAAGTTGTATAGTCAATGACGTCTAGTAAGCGAACTGAGCTAACCAACGCTGCATGTGATTTTATATCTACACTAGACACACCCTTGAATGGAGCCGGTACCATGAACTGTCAGCTGGCCTGCATAGTTGTGCAATTAATCCCTTTAAGCCTTCCGGGCTCAAAGGAAGGAGAATTCCCCAAGCTATTACGACAACCGCAAAGTAACAGGACAACAAGCTTGTGTGTTTGGCTCAGAGAGAATTATTTATTCATCTAAAGAGATAACAAGATAATTAAACTAGACAAACAAATATTCTCTGTCACCAAACCACCGGCCAAACAAACAAGCAAGTGTAGGTCGAACCGACAATCCATGGTACAAACAAAATATATGAGCAATAAACTAAGTCATCGAGGAAACCGCCTCACGTACCACGGAAGCAAAAGTAATTTTGAGGAAAGCGAAATATCAATGTACAGCTTGTACGCATCACTAGCCCATCCCCCATACAATTGAATAAGTTCTGCGGGTATCCCCAGTTGAAGGCCCAGGACGCGGAAACCCCGCCTGAACGAGTGGCCACGGAATTCTCCGGCGTTGGAAACACCAGCAGACTGTAAACAAGATCGAAACTTCAAAACCAAGACCCGCTTAGTGAGGGGATATGTCTGGCCGGTTCCTCCCCGGAGAAGGAACGGCGGTGAATGTGGTGACGATGGGACGAGCGAAATCATGCGCCTGTAGGCGGAGACGGGACACAATGGTGAACCGGGAATAGGGAGAAGGGGGATTTGTAACGGACGATCCCAAACTGAGTGGTCTTGGTCTGCTTAAACGTAACTAAGAGACCGTTTGAATTTGCAATGACGTCGGCCCGGGTAAGGTCACGGAGGGCATTAAAGCGGGCGCGGGATACCGGAACGATATTAGCTAAACGCGCCAATAAGTAAAAGGCAAAGAGAAACGAACAGAAAAATGTGCAATCTATTGGATCAGACTGAAAGTTTAGTGTTTTAGCTACCCGAATAAGAATTCTGGGGTGACCGGAGGAGCCCGCTTGGGCGCATGAAAAGCGCGTCTCTTAATACCGCGCATGGTTAAAGTAAAATAAACGAGGTGCTAAATTCGCACGCAAAGTCAAGGAAAACATGTAACAGTTTGACGCCAGATAAATAATTGCGAATACTACAAGGGCTCATAGAGCGGCTAAGAAATTGTGCGTATAAACAAAGGGTTTCGACACTGGCCGGTAGTGCCTGAAGCTCATAATAATAGCAAAACAACAGAAATGCACGAAATTGCGTACGTAAATTACTATAAGTTCCTGTTGCATATGCCGAACGCCGACTTCGGCGAAGGTCCTTGCGTAGTGAAACGCAGTTCTCCTGTAAATCAAAAATATTCGTTTAGTACGAAATGCGAAGGAATAACAGAAACTTCACTGAAATAAACGGTGGCAAACTCGTCAGCGAAGCGCTGAGGAGCTGACCGGTCAGAGGACCAGCGACTCAGCAAGTCACAAGCGCGATTCGTTATTCCCGGCAAGTGAACCCCGCGCAGCTCGAAACCGTGCAGAAATGATAAATAACATAGCTCTCGGAGGCAGGCATTAAGAAATGGGTCCTTGCTACGGCCAGAACATAGGACAGTCACAGCCACGAGATTGTCACATCGTACGAGGAGACGAAGTCCACTCCACTGAGCGCCCCATAGCTTGACCGCTACAACGATAGTCAGAAGTTCCAGTGCGTTAATGTCCAGCTCGCGCGATAAGATAGACTGAGGAAACTCGGCGTGAAAGTATTCTGTGTCACACACACCCCCACACCCAACCAGACATGCATCAGTTGTGAAAACCGCTCCAGGAGCACTCCAGAGAGATGTGTTCATCATACTAACTCCATTATATTCTCTCAGGAAACGTAACCACCACTGAATATCTTTCCGAAACTCCGCCGATAGGTTAATATGATAATGGTTGCGACGAACATGCGTAAAATAGTCAACATGCGAGCGATAAACACTCGACTTTGTCGCACACACTTAGAGACAAACACAAGTTTCCCGATCAGGGATTGCAGTTTCGATTTGGTAGTGGTTTTCTTCGTAAGCCACTGAGTCAATAAAACTTCAAGTTCCTGTAAACGCTCCGGAGAAACCGACAAAGTTAGATTATTAGTATCAAAGGCGACCCCGAGACAAACAAGTTCCGACGAGGGTGCGCAGGCCTTGGGAACTGACTCCTCCAAGCCCAGCGAAGCGAGCGTAGACCGCAAATGCGGCGAAGGCCATATCGGCGAACTCGGGACGTGCAATACCGATGAAATCGTCCAGATAGTTAAACACGCAATAACCTTGTTGTTGTAAAATCCACGATACAGCATTGGTGCTGCGCTGTGCTGCCATAGCTGCCGTGCGAAGTCCCATAGTTAAAACGGTGTCGAAGTAATAAGCGTCCTTCCAGGCATAACCAAGTAAATGATAGCTTCCAGGACAAACTGGTAATTGGCGAAAGGCTTTCTTCAGGTCACATTTAAACAGTAAACTCCCGCGTCCAGCAGCAACGACCGCATCAGCAATATTATCCACTGTAGGATAAGTCAAATGAATGGGTTCGCCAAGATAATAATCCTGTTGTATTCCGTCGTTAACCGAGGAGCCACAAGGCCAGCTCAAATCGACATGACCCTGACGTGTGTTCTAGTCACGGACAAGATTGCTCTGTAGTATGTTAACAAATAATACGGATACAATGAGGAGGTTCAACTTTGTCCAAAACCAGTAATTATTGTAGAAGTAGGTACTCTTATCCTGATCCTCGTATTAGTAGCGGGTATTACGTTATTACTTTGCACAAAGATATATATGAAGTCACTCGCTGTAGCGGCTTTATCACTCGCTGTAGCGGCTTTATTATCTCGACAGGCGACGCTCGGCGTGTTCTGAAACCGAAATACGGATGGAGCCTTCTGGTCCAAAAAGTCTTACAAATTTATACTAATGAAATCACGAAATTGAAGTCTATTTATTGCACGCGCGATCGTTAGGAGTCCATGTATTTCGGAGCGATCACTTCGTGTTGTTGTCTCGACGGAAGCAAGTGACAAATGACACTGAGACATCAAGGACGCCGCCTTAATAATATAAACCATACTGATGCATTCTGGGAAGGTATTCCAATGCCGGGCAACATAGCTAAGCACGGCATCTCTAACGAAAGTCTGACCGCAGGACATAAGATCAAAAGAGCCGTGGTCCTGCCACGAGCGGGGTCACTCAGGCATGCCAGAGAAACAAAAAAATCTGTCGACGGCCACGTTTGACAACAAGCAGATTTCCAGGAACCGGGTTTTGCAATAACAACACTCGCACTCGGACGGTGTAAGTTGCAGGGTGCATAGCCTGCGTAGCAGCAAATGTTCGGCAAAGGCTTTGAGAAACGCTCTATCCCGGTAAAGTTTCCCTGTTTTGAATGCGAATGTCCGACATTTCCGCTAGAAGATGAAATCAGAGACGACCACTTTTCAACTGGTCAATCAAGAGTGACATATCTGACATATGGCATCGAAGCTCAGAAGCAAACTCAGAAGCAAGGATTTTATTTTGCTACGTTCGGGAATTTTTTTTTTTGGCTCGTGCAGTATTTGTCATGTCTGGTTTACAAAACTTAATAACCTGCGCCCTCCACCCTGCACACCGTCCGTAACAACACTCGTACATAGCTCTACCTTGCCCGCAAAATAAGAATCCAGATTGTATAATATAATATTTCCTAACCGATTGCTTTCCTCATTACCCTGCTAGCAGAGGGGTTTTTTCCGTCAGTCTTTTATTATAGCTAGCATTAAATTGTTCGCGTGTCTGGTATGTCGCGTGGTTGTTTTGATTTGCACCCGTATTTCCTCATCCGAAATTTGTTCTTTGGTATAATGTTCGTGAGTCAAAGTGGTCAAGAACGGGGATTTATTTTCAATCTACGAATTCATGTCTAGGCAGGCGCCAAAATCAGGACCATGAGTAGTAGCATTGTGAATAATCAACTGCAAGCATACAAACCGTACAGACTGCGATCAAGAGCAATATTCCAAACATGATGAAAACAAAGATCTCACTCTTGTGTACATGAAGGGCGAAATCCGATACAGTTTCCATGCGTGCGAGCGCGACCGCAAGGAGGCCATATGTTCTGTCAGGATTCGATCCGCGATCCATTTTTGGTAGCGATATAATATATCTGATATATCTTTGAATGCGACCCCTGCCTTAGCTGGTTTATCCAGGTAGAAGCTCTGGCATGCTAGCATTTCTGAAGCTTCAGGATACTGAACGCGAGAATTAGTTCAAGAGAAGAACAGGGCCGTCAATTCGATGGATCTGAACGCATGAAAAATAATTCCTCGATCGACCCGAAGCATTCAGAAAATGCAAGCATGCCAGACCTTCTACATATACAGTGAAACCTCGATATAATGATATGGCAGCTAGCATGGCTAGTCTCCCTCGCAGCCCGTTCTTTGTGTCGGTCACGCAACGCTGCCCCCCTCCCTTCCCCCAGCCCTATGATGTGGAACAGGGTGGTACCACATCGCTTTGATCCTCAAGATCTGGTGGTATGTCCCGGTTGGTACAACCACCCTTGATCCGCAAGACCTGGTGGTAAATACCGGGTGGTACCACCTCCCTTGCTACCACCTCCCATTTGATCGCAAGATCTGGTGGTAGGTCTCGGGTGGTACCACCACCCTGATTTGCAAGACCTCTGGTGGTAGATACCGGGTACCACCTCCTCCCTCTACTCCTTCATTAGGTAGGTGGTTCCGGGTCATACCCTACCCCTTAAATCGGGTCCCAAGGAAGTACGAATGTTTTGACCGCGTCCCTTAGGTGAAATAAATCAGTTTTCGGGAGGGGTGCCATCATTTCGACCCAAGGGGGGTAGGGTAGGGCCAATTTTGTCTATTTCCTAATTTCCCAATATTTCCTTGGTATTAAAGGGTTATAGATAAACAAGACCATGACAATTCTTCCTGTATGGTGCCCTTCACATTGGACTAGGTGGGGGTGCAACAAAAGTCCGGCAAGGGGGGAAGGGGGAGTTTCGGGTCACATTTTCGTGCTATCCTCAAAGATCATGATTTCACCGTACAATCATAAAATTCGACATAAATGTTCCTTAGGTAACAGTTAACAGTTTTCGGAAGGGGTGCCACAATTTCGGCCCAATGGGGGTAGGGTAGGGAGAATTTGTCCATCACTTGATTTACCCTATATTTCAGTGGTATTAAAGAGTTATCAATAAACAAATCCACGGTAATTCTTCATGAATGGTCCCCTTCATATTTGACTAGATGGGGTACTACAAACATTTGAAAAGGGGGAGGGGTGAGTAATGGATGAAATTTACATGCTATGCGCTTTTTAACTGCAATTTGATTGTACAGTTACCAAATCAGACATGAATGTTCCTTAGGCAACATCTAACAGTTTTTGGAAGGGGTGCCACAATTTCGGGCCAAGGGGGGAGGGTAGGGACAATTTTGGACTTTACCTGATTATCCCTATATTTCAGCGGTATTAAAGAGTTATTGATAAACAACACCATGTCGATTCTTCATGAATGATCCCCTGCACATTTGACTAGATGGGGGTGCTACAAACATTTGTCGAGGGGGAGAGGCGGGTGATGGGTGAAACTTACATGTTATGCTCTTTTTAGTTGCAATTTCATTGCACAGTCACCAAATCTGAAACGAATGTTCCTTAGGCAACATCAAACAGTTTTCAAAAGGGGTGCCACAATTTCGGCCTCAGGGGGGAGGGTAGGGACAATTTTGGACTTTACCTGATTATCCCTATATTTCAGAGGTATTAAAGAGTTATGATAAAGAAAGCACGATAATTCTTCTTGAATGGTCCCCTTCACATTTGATTAGATGAGGGTGCTACAAACATTTGTTGAGGGGAAAAGGCGGGTTACGGGTGAAATTTATATGTTACATTGTTTTTGTATTATAATTTGATTGTACAGTCACCAAATCCGACATGAATATTCCCTTAGGCAACTTCTATCAGTTTTAGAAAGGGGTGCTACAATTTTGGCCCAAGAGGGGAGGGGAGGGACAATTTTGCCCATTGTGATTATCCTTACTTTTATTAAAGGTATTAAAGAGTTATCTATAAACAACAGCATAATAGTTTAGTATGATTCTCTTCGCATTTGGCTAGATGGATGCAGAGTATCGATTACTCTTTAATACCTCTGAAATATAGGGATACTCAGGTAAGGTACAAAATCGTCCCTACCCTCCCCCCTTGGGTCGAAATTGTGGCCCCCTTTCCAAAAACTGTTAGATATTGCCTAAGGAACATTCATGTCAGATTTGGTGACTGTACAATCAAATTGAAATTAAAAAGCGCATAGTATGTAAATTTCACCATAACCCGCCTCTCCCCCGCGACAAATGTTTGTAGCTCCCCCATCTAGTCAAATGTGAAGGGAACCATTCATGAAGAATCGACATGGTGTTGTTTATCAATAACTCTTTAATACCGCTGAAATATAGGGATAATCAGGTAAAGTACAAAATTGTCCCTACCCTCCCCCCTTGGCCCGAAATTGTGGCACCCTTCCAAAAACTGTTAGATGTTGCCTAAGGAACGTTCATGTCTGATTTAGTAACTGTACAATCAAATTGCAATTAAAAAGCGCATAGCATGTAAATTTCATCCATTACCCACCCCTCCCCCTTTCAAATGTTTGTAGCACCCCATCTAGTCAAATATGAAGGGGACCATTCACGATGAATTACCGTGGATTTGTTTATTGATAACTCTTAAATACCGCTGAAATATAGGGTAAATCAGGTGATGGACAAAATTTTCCCTGCCCTCCCCCCATTGGGCCAAAAATGTGGCACCCCTTCCGAAAACTGTTAAATGTTACCTAAGGAACATTTATCTCGAATTTTGTGATTGTACGATGAAATCATGATCTCTGAGGGTAACACGAAAATGTGACCCGAAACTCCCCCTTCCCCCCCTTGCCGGACATTGGTTGCACCCCCACCTAGTCCAGTGTGAAGGGCACCATACAGGAAGAATTGTCATGGTCTTGTTTATCTAAAACCCTTTAATATCAAGGAAATATTGGCAAATTAGGAAATAGACAAAATTACCCCTACCCTACCCCCCTTGAGTCGAAATGATGGCACCCTCCCGAAAACTGATTTATTTCACCTAAGGAACATTTGGTCCAAATTTGGCGCCTTTACGCAGAAGTGCACGATTTTACCTATTTTTTCCCTTAACAGACTCTACTATAGCGTGTTGGACTTCTAATTCAAAGGTTGTGGGTTCGAGTCCCACCACGGGTGCGTATTTACACCAGACCCCGATATACATACGAGGGCACACAACCAGCACCCCTCCTTAAATGTGTTTAAATGGCTTATTTTGGTGTTTGCAAGTGTTTCTGTTCCATAAAAATGATTTTTAAAAGTTGCTGGGAAAAATTTATCTGTTCCTTTTTCCCAGGAGGCACCTCCAGAGATATTTTCCCAGCAGAGCTTCAGCTCAAAATTTTCCCAGCCAGCAAGGGGATACATAAAGTTTTTGCCAGCCAGGAAAAAAAAATCACACCATTTAAAAATGTGCGTTAATACAACCTTTAACAAACAACAATAAACACTTTTGACCTTTTCCCGTGGTCAACAGACATTAAAAAATTTTTTTAGATGCAATTGTATTCTTGTCACTTATCTGTGTACTATTTTTTGTAATGCTTGTGAGGATAAAGCAGCATCCATCAAGAGTTGTTACATACCTGACATGGAACCATTGAGATTGAGCAGTGATTGCCATTGCTGAAATCTTACTAGAAAAGTCCACAAGTGTTTTAGGATTCCAATAATGCTTTTCCAAAGACCCAAAGGTAATGCAATATATGTTGCTTGCAATCATGAAACATGATATGAGCAGGAGAATTGATTTAACTTAATATGCGACAATTCCTAATCAAATTGCTAAGTTTTAATTTAAGAGCACAATGCCGTCACAAAGCATGCCATGAGAGTTGAAAGAGCACAATGCCGTCACATCCCTGCATGGTACACAAAGCATGCCATGAGAATTGAAAGAGCACATGCTGTCACATCCCTGCATGGTACACAAAGCATGCCATGAGAATTGAAAGAGCAAATGCCGTCACATCCCTGCATGGTACACAAAAGCATGCCATGAGAGTTGAAAGAGCACTATGCTGTAACATCCCTGCATGGTACACAAAGCATGCCATGAGGGTTGAAAGAGCACAATGCTGTCACATCCCTGCATGGTACACAAAGCATGCCATGAGAGTTGAAAGAGCACATGCCGTCACATCCCTGCATGGTACACAAAGCATGCCATGAGAGTTGAAAGAGCACAATGCTGTAACATCCATGCATGGTACACAAAGCATGCCATAAGGGTTTGTTCTACTCAGTGCAAGGGAGTGGTCATCAGTTTCGGAAAGCACGGAAAATCCATTAAGAGAAAGTTTGCTGGTGAGGCTTTGAGGATACCTTTCCAGGTCTGAGTTTCCAGGTGAAGTATCCTATGAGTGGCATGGAATGGCTTTTTCAAATATCCTTCCAGATATCAGAATACTTTTAAAATACTCTTTGATCCCCCTCAGATGTGCGCCTAAAAATTATGATCCTCACTAAAATGGGCGCCCAAAAAATTGTGTCCCTCTACCCAAATTTACTGGTCCTCCCACACCAATAAATAATGACCGCTCCCTAATTTAAAGTATGCAAATGGTTTCATTACTAAACTGACAAAATCTCCCAGTTTTGGAGTTTTCAGGGTTAGCAGGTATGCTTACACTACAGTAGTGTAGAGATTCCAAAGGAATTTCCAAAGAAAATATATTTGAAACAGAAGCCGTATTCGTCAAATGTATGGCACTAACCTTCTGTATACTTTTTCCGAGTTCTGTTTGCTAGTCAAAGCTTGAAGTTTACTATCTGTGGTTCTCGTTCTCTCATAACTTAAGCTTAAGTTACATCTGCTGTCACCACAGTCAGCTGTCGAGTGCAGAGGATTTCCTGACAATTCGAATGCAAGTATCCGTGTAAATAAATTAAACCTAACCAGAGAAAAACAATGTAGAAGTATTAATTTGCTATCATATATTTACTTACTTTAAAATGGGCAATTTCATCTCCAAACAACCAGTAAACACAGCAAACCAGAGCTGATGAGACTCGAGTCGAGTCTTTTGAATTTTATGGAACTGTCATTTTCGACCCGCCCGCGCAACTACCGCTGACCAAAATACTCGGCAGTCGATATTCAGTCGTGACTTAGCGTGACTTGATCGTCATTTTACGAAAATAGCCACGGAAAAAAGCCAGAAGTCCCAGCAAAGACGGAAATAGCTGTTAAAATGTCTTCCCAGCAGAACATCGTGAAAAATTTTTTCCAGCAACCTCTTTGCCAAAAACTTTCCCAGCCAGCAAGAAAAGGGGGTGCGGAACAGATATTTTGCGGAACAGGGGGCCGTTTCTCAAAACGCCCGGTAATTAACGGGCCCGTAAAACTTATCGGGAGAGTTTACGGGGAAGTTTATCGGGTACGAGCGAGCGTTTCTCA
The DNA here is from genome assembly GCA_033964015.1 of Scolanthus callimorphus. Classification (NCBI taxonomy): domain Eukaryota; kingdom Metazoa; phylum Cnidaria; class Anthozoa; order Actiniaria; family Edwardsiidae; genus Scolanthus; species Scolanthus callimorphus. Next base: position 7,128,378 of record CM066917.1, read on the forward strand.
AAGCTCCCGGTAACCTCCCGATAGTTATCGGGGCCCCGGAATCAAATTTATAATTTCCGGATATTACAAATAACTTACCCAAAAATCCATGAATTAACGAAAAACTCAGCAATTTGTCGACACTAGATTACAAAGTGTACCGCTAAGTTTGTATTTCCAGCGAAAAAAGTATAGAAATCAGCTAAAATGTACGAAAAAAAGAGCAATTTGTAGTGCAATTGTGCACTGAGATTGAACATTTGTTTACATTCTTGCATCAACACGCCAAACTGATTGACAGTTAAGCTGTCAAACGAATCGTTTTGATTGGTTGAGAAGCGAGATGGTCGCATCTGATTGGCTAAAACTCTCCCAGTTTATCGGAATGGCGGGAAAAACAATCCCGGTAAGTTTACGGGAAACCATGGCACTGCGAAGCAAGAACTTTTCGAGGCAAAACGAGACAGGTCGGAAAATGGTTAGTTTGAAGGAAAAAGAGTAAGTTTTCGGTAATTTTAACTTGGCAGAGTCTAGTTGAATAACTAAGCTTTACCTAGAGTGAAAAATTTCAGGAAAACAAATCAATTTTCGACCTTATTTTAAGACTTCAAAATGCTTTCCGTTAATTAACGGGAGGTCAAGAGCTCCCGTAAAAAATCGGCCGATTTAACGGGAACTTTTACGATTCGCAAATAACGGGAGTTTTGAGAAACAGTCAAAATATATCGGGAGGTGTTAACGGGTAGGTTTACGGGTCCGATAAGTTACCGGGCGTTTTGAGAAACGGGCCCCTGATCCGTTGTGTGCCCCTGTACATAGCCAGTTGGAACAATATATTTTCCGCATGTTCGTGAATCTTTTAAAATGGCCTGTTTACATTTTTGTTGCATTTGTCGTGCGATTTTTCTCGAGTAAGTTGCAATTCCAGCTCTAGCTTGTATAAACTCTTTCTTCAAATCGCATGAAGTTGCAAGAGTTTCGAATGTGTTTGAAATCGCCACAACTCGCGCGAACAACTCGCGCGACAAAAACAGCAGCAAACATTGCAAGTGTAAACGGGCTTTAAAGGGATCAAACGGTGATGAGAGTTGATGAGGGCTAATGAGAGGTGATGAGAGTTGATGAGGGCTAATGAGAGGTGATGAGAGTTGATGAGGGCTAATGAGAGGTGATGAGAGTTGATGAGGGCTAATGAGAGGTGATGAGAGTTGATGAGAGCTAATGAGGGGTGATGAGTTTTCCCGTATCATCGCGAACTCTCATCGACTCCCTTTCACTCTCATGCTCTTTGAACACTTTGAGTTGTTGACCGTTTGATCGCGCGGATGAGAGTTTTTCGGTCAGCAGCTGCCGCCAAAAGAACTGCAGGTTCATATGGTTCTGAACTGCAGGCTTTCCTCCGCGTACAGAGACTGGGTGCTAGTGCTCACGCTGACTCTCATCAACTCTTATCACCGTTTGATCGCTCCTCGTGAGAGTAGATGAGAGTGGATGATAGTAGGACCTCTCATTAGCTCTAATCAATTCTCATCACCGTTGATCGCTTCTCGTGGGAGTAAATGAGAGTGGATGATAGTTGGAACTCTCATTAGCTCTCATCAACTCTCATCACCGTTTGATCACTGCTCTAGCTAATATTCTCTAGAGACGGAAAACATCGACCATAAAAAACTCGAATCTCCTTACCAACGCGCTGTCTCTAGCTGAAGCACGGCCAAAATGTTTTATTCTCCTCAAGGACTATTTTGAAACAAAGGGGGAACGCGACTTCCTTCAAAAACGAAAGAAATTAAGCGCGAAATTTGGATAAAAAGCGAAAATTCCGTGGCATCGCCACATCGCTTAATAGACCGTTATCACGCAATATTGATTAATAATATTAAATAGTTATCAGAAAATGAATTCCAGTTTCCAATTCTACACATCCGTATTAGTAAAACTGCAAAGCTTCAAAAGAATTACTTGAAAACTGACTGAGATATGAATTTTCAAAACTTCCTATTCTGGCTTACTTTTTACAAAGAAATGTATGGGCAAAAACGTCAAGTCGAGGCTGGACGGGCATCGATGTATTTTCCCATACATTTCTTTGTAAAAAAAAACAGGTTTTAAATAATTCATATCTCAGTAAGTATTCAAGCAATCTTCACCACACTTTAGATAGATAGATAGATAGATATTTGTAGTTTTACTAATACGGGTGTAGTAGAATTAAGTAATGGATTTCATTTTCTATATCTATTAAATATTATTAATCAATATTGCGTGATAACGGCCTATTATTCTACATTAATTGCCAGTTTTATTAACACTATTCAAAATTTGCAAATTCACACAATTTTCAGAGATTCAACAATTCAGGTCTTTCTCTTCCAAGTCATTCTAGTGATTATAAAGCGCGCTTACCATTTGCCGCGAGAGAAGCTTTGGCGCGCGAAACAATAGACCACGACAGCAGACCCTTAGGCCCTGTCAACACTAAAGCGTTTTCAAAAATATTCGCTTTCAAACTTATACGGATTCGCAGCGTGTTAGTGCGGACTGGAGATTCGGGAAATTTACTACACAAAAAGTGATTAGTTTTTATTTGATGGTGACGTGTGTAAGGAAAGTCTCAAATTAATTAAGTGGTAACAGTTGTGATCATATTTCATTTTTATCCGGATTCGCCCATCCACACTAACACGATATGTATGCGGATTCGTTTTTATTCACTTTCGAGAGAGCGTTTCAAACTGATACGGATTCGATGAGAACGATCAGCGTGTTAGTGTGGACGGAAGGCCTAAACGTATCAAAAAATATACGGATTCAAACGAAAACGCGTTAGTGTGGACGGGGTCTTAGACCACAAGTAAGCAGAAATGGAGAATGGAGCAAAATCTAGTTGTTAATCTTGGCGTGCAGATCGCAAGTGCTACATCCATGTACATCTGAGCTTGATAAGCTAAAGACAGAAAACGATAAGCAGACCCCAATGGCTGCTCTTGAGGCCACATTTGTAATAACCTGCCACATTTGTAATAACTGCCACATTTGTAATAACATTGTGCCACATTTGTAATAATTGCCACATTTGTAATAACAGTGTGCCACATTTGTAATAACTGCCACATTTGTAATACCACTGTGCCACATTTGTAATAGCGGAGCTCCCAGCGGAGCCCCATAGCTACATGCAGGCAGAAAGGAAACAACACAAAAGAGGCAACATCGCTAGGTGACTTGGGTAAAGTTATTTTGGAGGCAAGAGGGGTACACCACCAAGGTCACGTGGCATGGCGTCATCGGTGACGTCATCGAAACTTGAAAAATCAATGTCTCGAGAAGGCAACATCGCTAGGCGACCAAACTTGGATTAGGTTATCATGGAGGCAAGGAGGGTGCACCACCGAGGTCATGTGGCATGACGTCATCGATGACGTCAACGATAACGCCAAGCTTTAAAATAGGTAGAGAAGATTGGGAGGTGAACTTACAGGTTAAAGTGCAGGCCGGTGGGAGGATATTTCTAAATCGATAGTCTTGAGCTAGCTGAGAAACGTTTTTATTCAATTCCACAACAATTCCAAAACAAACGTACACCATTGCTTCGCGAGGCCGCTAAGTCAAAGTGACACATTCTCATAAACCTGACGTATCTAGCTGACCGTTTGGTAATGGATCGTTCGTTCGATCGTTCGTTCGATTCGTTCGTTCGATTGAGTTTGATTGGTTTCGGTAATCGACCATAATCGAACTCACCTAAAAAAGGTTTCAATCGAACCAAGTGGAAAAGAAGTCGAAAACAGCTATATTTTTTTAAAAAGTGGAAAAGAAGTCGAAAACAGCTATATTTTTTTAAAAACCGGAACCGGACCAGGCACAAGGTCCCATGTGGTGCGCCTCCGTTCGGTCTCAAGAAGAACCAGAACAACAAGCCAAAAAGACATCCGGCGCTGTTTGGTGAGAACACTAACAGACAACAGGAAATTAATTATCTGTGTAGAATATGGTAGAGTGTTTTTCGTTGTCACAAAGATAATATGTAGATTTAGGCCCTGCCTAAAAGCGGAGCTCGAATCAATATATTACAACTGTTATCGAGGTATCGACTTTTTCAGTTTTGATGACGTCATCGTCATCGTCATTGATGACGTCATCGACGTAATGCCACGTGACCTTGGGGTGCACCCCCTCAAGGTCAAGTGTGTGTATCGTATTATTATATGTATCTCCAGCAAAAGCCAATTCTTTGACTTTTCGGTAGTTTTGAGAGTGATACTTTATTTTAAATACGTCAGGCGGTATACAGGTAGTACTTTAGATATTTGACATCGAGGGAAAAATACTACACGCAAAAAGTGAAAATCGACCTTTTGCTAAGAAAGTCGTATCGTATTTATCAGAGCCAAACACTGGATGGAATCACTTGAGCTTGAGGGCTCAAGTGTCTTTTACGGGTAATTGCGCCTTATAAGACAACTGTTAGATAAGGCGAAATGGTTAACCAAAACTTGATATGCCCAAGTTTGGTCACCTAGCGATGTTGAGATATGCTTTTCTAGTTTGATGATGTCACGCCGGACGAACGAACGAACGAATGCACAAACTGGAAGTCGATTCATATACACTTTTGTGTTTTTTCCTTTCTGCCTGCATGTAGCTATGGGGCTCCGCAAGCGGGCGCCTTTGGCACCCGCGGGAGCTCCGCTATTACAAATGTGGCACAGTAGTATTACAAATATGGCAGTTGTTACGATTCATATACACTTTTGTGTTTTTTCCTTTCTGCCTGCATGTAGCTATGGGGCTCCGCAAGCGGGCACCTTTGGCACCCGCGGGAGCTCCGCTATTACAAATTTGGCACAGTAGTATTACAAATATGGCAGTTATTACAAATGTGGCACAATGTTTTTACAAATGTGGCAGTTATTACAAATGTGGCACAATGTTATTACAAATGTGGCAGGTTATTACAAATGTGGCACAATGTTATTACAAATGTGGCAGGTTATTACAAATGTGGCCTCAACAGCTGCCATCCGTCGACGGATCTGTGTCAAGTGTCATAAGTTGGTCACACGAAAGCTACTTGTAAATCGCATCCCTGTAGGAGTTTAAGCAATCGTCAAATAAGCTGCGGGGTCGGTCATTTGGATCGAAAGTCAAATAGCTATTTTTCGACAAGAAACCAACGCAAGAACCGGCGTAAGATCGAAGATCTAGTAGTACGGCAAGCTCTAAGAGAATCAAATCTTACGATGTATACCGTAGTTGAATATTGAAAAAAAATTAAATGAAGGTAAGCGCACAGTGAAATCATAGTCTGAGGATGTCTGGCCGGTCGCATCCATGAAATTATGGATAAACAACTAATGAAGAAGTAAAAATAATTTTGGTATCACAAAACACACGTAAAGCACCTTATTCTCGTTTGTTTTGGCCTTATTCTCTCACAATTTTGCATCATCAGGGTACCAAAAAGAGGGACAAGCAAATTGAGCGAAAATACTAAACCGTAAAGAAAAACCCACACCCATGAAACACAAAACGTATGGGCAGATTAGGACCTATCAGCTGCAAAAACGTATGGGTCATTTTCTGAGTGTCCGAATGCTAATCTATTATTATGTATATCAATATTCATTGACTGCAAATTTCATCAATTGTCCGAATTTTCACATGATTAACATGATTAACCGATTAACCATGAGTATGTTTATCAAGGCCTCGTGCAATCTCATTTTGATTATTGTAACATTGTTTGGGGTTCCTGTGGTAGTACAATTGCTAATAAACTACAAAAGCTCCAAAACCGAGCAGCCCGTATTATTACGAATTCTAATTACGATGCCGATGCCAACCTCCTTTTGACCAGTTAGGATGGCGCAATCTCCACTGCCAACGTCAAATAACTAAGGCAATAATGATGTTCAAATCTCACAATGAACTAGTGCCTAGTTACTTGTCCTCTAGATTTGTTCACCGAGAGGATATATCTCCTAACTATAATCTTAGAAACTCCGAGAATAAGTTGGTTGTTCCCCTGCCACGTACTAACTATTATAAAAACAGCTTTAGCTATAGTGGTGCTGTTCTGTGGAACAAACTTCCTCCCAACTTAAGAGAAACTCAGTCTCTTCAAAATTTTCGGCGACAGTTATTAAACTTATACCCAAACAACACGGCATTCATGGAAAACAGGCTTTAATTTTCTTTTCCTTAGTTTGTATATAATATAGATAGTTGTTCATAGTGTAGATAGTAATTAAGATATTTATATTTCGCCTGATGATTTTTAACCGTGTTCAATTTTAATAAAGATGATGATGATGATGATGATGATAAGGCTCCAAGGTCCCGATTACCGAGGGGGGGGGGGGGGGGGGGAAGCTTGGCTCCTATTGTTGGCATGGCAATAATAGGAGTACTCTGTTCTGAAACTTTATTTTCCTCATTTTCGAGTTTCATACAGAGCCATGTCTATATCCATGTCTAGCCCGGATTGGCGGCTGAAAACCCCCCGGGGGGGGGGGGGGGGGGGGACTCCCATATTTTTTGGCGGGGGTGCTCGTCGTACTCTTTTAGGGTTTAAAGTGAATATTGATAACTTGTTATTAATATAAATCTAGACCAGAGGAAACGGGGTCTAGCAGTGTCAGCATGTATGCCCGGATGTCACGTGACTTAAGCAATATTACTGACGTCAGGCTGAATATATTAATTGCAACCTTGTACACTCGAACACACAATATTTCCGCGCCGCACTGCGCGCAGCGCGGTTGTCGCTGCCGCGGGACAGCACCATATAAACTGAGCTACGCATTTTGGCATTGTACAGCGCGATTCTCATAGCAATTATATTTATGTTTATTCCGATTTCGGAGCAATTCCGCGCTATCGCGTATTTCGACAATGTAGCAATTCATCAGCAATTTTATGCAGCGCGATTTTCATCGCATTTTGGCATTTTACAGCGCGATTCGACAATGTAGCAATTCATCAGCAATTTTATGCTTTTTTTTGTTGTTTGTTTGTTTTCGCATTGCACAGCGCGATTCTCATAGCAATTACATTCCGTTTATTACGATTTCCGAGCAACTCCGCAATGTAGCATTTCGGCAATGTGGCAAATTTATGCGGTGCGATTTTCAGTGCATTTGGCCTTTTACAACGCGGTTCTCATCGCAATTATTTCCGTTTCCGAAGTAATTCAGCTATCGCATTTAACTGCGCGTTTCTCACGGCAAACAAGTATGCCGTTTCCGATTACGGGTATTCCGATTTTCCCGATATCAACCCCGTTCTTCTTGGGGACGATTCCGATTTTGCCGATATCTAACCCGTTCGTGGGCGACGATTCCAATATTTCCCCCGTTCATGGGGACGATGCCGATATTTACCCCGTTCATGGGGACGATTCCGATATGTACCCCGTTAATTTACGACCCCGTTCGTGGGGACGATGCCGATATTTACGACCCCGTTCATGGGGGCGATGCCGATATTTACGACCCCGTTCGTGGGGACGATGCCGATATTTACGACCCCGTTCATGGGGACGATGCCGATATTTACGACCCCGTTCATGGGGACGATGCCGATATTTACGACCCCGTTCACAGGGACGATGCCGATATTTACCCCGTTCATGGGGATCCGATTCCGATATGTACCCGTTCATGGGGACGATTCCGATTATGCCGATCTACCCGCTCATGGGGATAGCACTACACGCTTTTATACGTTATGTCCCAAACATAGCAGATTTCATCTCTACCCCGCCATATTGCATATTATCATTTGAAAAACATTATCCCTGACAGCAGCGCTGGATCCCCGAACATGGGCAACACACCGCGCGTTCCTACTACCACACTTCAATTACCACATCACACCACAACACCTTGGGTTTGGGATATTTCTTGTTTAGAAACCTGTGTACGTTTTATTGTATTACTATCTGAATCTATTGTAATATGTTAAATGAATAATAAAGACTGCTGGATCCCAATTCCTGAGTATGTTTGTAGGGTTTAGGTGAATATTGATAACTTGTTATTAATATAAATCTAGACCAGAGGAAACGGGGTCTAGCAGTGTCAGCATGTATGCCCGGATGTCACGTGACTTAAGCGATATTACTGACGTCAGGCTGAATATATTAATTGCAACCTTTGTACACTCGAACACACAATATTTCCGCGCCGCACTGCGCGCAGCGCGATTGTCGCTGCCGCAGGACAGCACCATATAAACTGAGTTATTTTCCCACCCACCACACCACGAAGCAGTCTTGATTTTGTTAATTGTTTGTACTGATAGTTTTGTGATATTGTTATAGTTAGGGATATTTCTTGTTTAGAAACCTGTGTACGTTTTATTGTATTACTATCTGAATCTATTGTGTAATATGTTAAATGAATAATAAAGACTGCTGGATCCCAATTCCTGAGTATGTTTGTAGGGTTTAAAATCAGGCCTCTGGTACCCTTTAGGGGGTGAAATTCGAAAACGTGTAATTTTTTCAAGATAGGTACCTGTTAGAGTTCTGTTCTAGCAAATCAAGCAAATCACACTTGCTGATAGCATGAATTTCAGACGTATTTTCCCTCGTTAAAAAATACGCGAGAAAATTACGAGGGAAAATACGTTTTTCTGGTACCTTTTTAGGGGTCAAAATCAACTGAGCGACCCCATGTTTGGTACCTTTTAGGGGTGAAATCAAAAGTCCCGACGAGCACCCCGCCCCTAAAATATTGGAGTCCCCCCTCCCCGAGCTGAAAACGTAATCGACCTGTCCCCCTACAAACAGTCACTAACTTTCTTTCGTTTATTCAATGTTCCCAACCCACGCAGCACGCAATAACACACCGTGTATTGTGGGAAAATAGGAAAGGGATGAACAGCTCTGTTATACCACTTCTCGAAAATGAAGAAACAAACATTCAGGACACAGTAGGCTTATAATTGCCATGCCAACAATAGGAGCCAAGGCTGATAATCCCATTTAAAACCTCTTAAGCTGGTCCAAGACCATGGACTAGTGAGGGATGATACCACAAACAGGAATTACTTTTCCTCAAGGGCGTGATAATCCCCCACATGAGAAGTCCCATGTCACCATGGCAACCAAGGAAAGAATGAGCTATGTTTGACCCCAAGTGAGAGTATGGGGATAAAGCACTTAATCCCTCCCTGAGTTTATTAGAAAATCACAATTACTGGGCAGAAAATTACATAAATTGAACATCCTTAGTATTGTAACTCATAACATATAATCACATAAACAAGTAAAAACTAGCGAGATAATATTAAACCGACGTCTCGGCGGCCTCATGACGCCATTGTCAAGGTACAAGGACAAGTGGTATGGTAATTCATAACATATAATCACATAAACAAGTCAAAACTAGCGAGATAATATTAAACCGACGTCTCGGCGGCCTCATGACGCCATTGTCAAGGTACAAGGACAAGTGGTATGGTAATTCATAACATATAATCACATAAACAAGTCAAAACTAGCGAGATAATATTAAACCGACGTCTCGGCGGCCTCATGACGCCATTGTCAAGGTACAAGGACAAGTGGTATGGTAATTCATAACAAATAATCACATAAACAAGTAAAAACTAGCGAGATAATATTAAACCGACGTCTCGGCGGCCTCATGACGCCATTGTCAAGGTACAAGGACAAGTGGTATGGTAATTCATAACATATAATCACATAAACTAGTAAAAACTAGCGAGATAATATTAAACCGACGTCTCGGCGGCCTCACGACGCCATTGTCAAGGTACAAGGACAAGTGGTATGGTAATTCATAACATATAATGTGACAACAAAAGCAACAAAACAATTTATTGTGTCCTCTAAATATACAAAGTTTCTTTTTTATATATTTACAAAATAACATTGTGTGGCTCCAGAAATTATCCATACCTCCCCCCCTCCCCTACGGAAGGGCAATGGAAATTCCGGAGGGGTGGGGGTCAATTTACCTGATCATTTCCATACAAATACCGTATTTTTCCTTAGAAATTCCAGAGGGGTGGGGGGTCACTTTTCAACACCCTTCCGTGGAGGGGGTATGGATATCTTCTGGAACCACACACGGTTGGCCGAACACGGCCACTCAAAAATAGCAGAGCTAATCGAGTTTATCAAGTGGCTAAGCCAGACGGTACTAGTCAATATTTTGTTGTTAAACGAAAATACACACAAAGAAAAACAAAATGTACAAAATTGAAAAAAATGTGTTTTAATAATAATGGAATAACTACTATCTTAGATAGGGGACAACACAAAACAGATAAAACAGATAACAAACAACATGAACAAGGAGCATAGGAAAAGAAGCACATTAGGGACAGGTCATTATTTATCGCCTTGGGGGGGGGGGGGGGGGGTGGCATAGGATTTTTGGGGGGATCACTTCATTTTGGGGCGAGCGAAAGGGGCGATCTCTCAAAATCTGAAGCCCTGAAATGGGGGATCACAAGAAATTTTCTAAGTGGTTATTCCAGCAACTTTTCTATCATTTGTATTTTTCTACTTCACTTCACTCAATAGAAAAAAATTTAGGCGCGCTTCGCGCGCTTAAATAATATCATTTAATGTAGTCTTTCACAACTCGCGCAACGAAGACACTACTTCGCACCGTTCACAAGAACAAGTGTATCTTGGCGAGGAAAAACAAACTCTACTAAAAATGCCCTGCAGTGATAGGCCTGGCGGGTAGTCACTATGTTTGAAAGAAGAGCAAGCGTGAGTCCGACGTTACAGGCATAGAAATTCGTCATTTAGGCCGCGCTTCACGCAAATGAATAATAGTAATTTCGTCATTTCGGCGCGCAATTGCGCGTATGAATAATAAAACCTACTGGATTTGTTTACTATACGTAAAAAAACGGAATGTTCATCTACATTTTCTCTGATGAAAAGCGTTTATCAAAATTCGATACCTGAAATATTTAAAAGAAAAATGCGATATCTGTAAATTGTCTTCTACTAGGTGAAATAGGGAAGGGGGGGGGGGTCACGACAACGTTTAACTGCTCTGAGGGGGGATCACGTTAATCATTGTACTTATAGAGGGAGGATCACTGAATTTTGACCTTGTATTAACCAAAATCCTCTGACCCCCACCCCCCCCCCCCCCCCCCCCCCCACCCCCAGGCGATAAATAATGATCGGTCCCTTATGTATCTATATAGTAGAGCAGATTTCGTAAGACTGTGAAAACTGAAAAGTGCCGCGAAAGAGTTGTGCCGCGTCGCGACCGTGACCGTACCGCGACTACGTTATTTCATTCAGTATCTACAGCAGACCAGGTTCCGTACCGCCACCGCGACAGTACCGCGCCGTGTCACGGCACTTTTCACAGTCATACAAAATCGGCTCTATGTAGTCATTACTACGGCAAAACAAAGTCCAATGCCACGTTTCATTCGTCTATGAACATTGACAATGCTTACTATTATTAGTTGGAGATCAACGTATCTGATAATGATATGCTATTTCAAACCATAGAGTACTAAAGCGATGACGTCACAAGAAAACAAACGTCAATCGATTTAGCAATATTTGACCCTACACATCAAAAACGACTCAATTCCGTTGCAACGCAACGAGATATGAAACGCTGAACACCAACATAATTTCTTTAACAAATCACGTATTTTTTGTTCAGTTCAAGTTTTGAACTGTGTCTATAAGATACTATAAGATACTATTTTGTCTATCAGATACAGTGATTTGTTAAAGAAAATTATTTATTCATCGGTCCAAAACTCGAAACTTTTCACATTTTTTAACGTCAAATAAGCAAGCAACAAATTACAAGACTATTTCAGACTATTTAATTGCAATAACTTGCATGTAACCATAGCAACTAATTATTATATATTTCAATAGCACTCATTCTCGTTCCCAGAGTCTCACGGTCATTTTGACAGTCAGAGCCTCTGGTGCTAGACAAAACCGCATGTCCCAGGTTTTTCCATATATGGTGACCGTCTTTGTCGGTTAGGTGAATTTCAAAATGGCGAGCAGAAATTATCGGCCAATTAGAATCGACCTACGATTGACTGGCGCCAGAGCCTACGTCAAGCAACAAACAGCGGAGTGGGCACTGGGAACGAGATTGGATAGCAGTGTATTAGTAGAGCGAGTCACGTGACTAACGTTACCCTGCTGGGATTACACACAAGTATGTGTTCTCATGCAACAATGTGCACGTGATTTCTCCAAACACTTGTAACAAGAATACGACCATCTGCTAGTACTGACAGGTACCAGGGTTCACCAAAGGCACCAGATGATTTCGCCACAAAACGACCATCAAGTGTGAACTTTTGTAAGCGGTGATTACCCGAGTCACACACCACGAGGTAACCATCACCGTCTAGTGCCAGATCATGAGGGCTTCTGAGCTCACCATCAGCACTACCTGGTCCTCCTATTACGGATCGCCTGATCACTGATGATGAGCTCACGTTCTGTTGTAGCACATGCACGACATGATTACCCAGGTCAGACACAAACAGCTGGTCACCACGTGAGGTTACACTCAGTGGACTAAAACCCTCACCACACACTTGATGGTCTATCTGGAAAAGATACTCACCTTGTCCAGTGAACACCTGGACTCTACTGAAATCACACACTAAGATGTGTCCACGCTCATCAACATGGACACCACGTGGGTGCTCAAACTCACCAGGACCTCGACCTTGTCTACCGAAACATCTGAGAACTCCTCCTGTGTTTGTGTTAAATATTACAATTCTGTGGTTATGAAAGTCAGATACTACGATATCATCATCCGTTAAAAATGATACACCATAAGGATGACTCAGCTCTGTTTGACCACGCCCTGTGATGCGAATTGTCCTGAGCAGTACACCCTCTACAGTAAACACACAAACACAATCAGACCTGAAATCTGTAATAGCGATCTTCGTGTTTGGTTTATTAACCGCAATACCACATGGCTGTTTTGCGGTTCATCCATTCCCGTCATGACAAACTGTCCGATCACCTTCAGTTCCTGTGGTTTCACATCCAAACCCATCGGGCTGTTCGACACGTGTTGTCCATTCACCATCACACTCACAGTGAAATGTCCAGTGACTTTTGGTTTAAACTCGACATTACACTTCCCTTCTGTGTTCTCTGATATTTTGAGATCTTTCACATCATTTTGGGCTCGACAACAACATCCACGTCGGTTTTAGAAAACCGCTCATTAGGTTCCCCCGAGGAATTTCGCAGGAGTACACACAAAGATACTTTATGTAGAGCTTGTAAATCGTGGACTTCAGATTCTACGCGAACGGAACATTTCTCCGCATCCACTACCGACCTGGCACGAATACACCCGAGCCCGTTTTCTTGTATCTTAAACAGTTCGGTGTTTGGTATGAATTCAAAATCGTGCGCCAAATCATCGAGCTCTATCTGAATTTTGTAAAGATCTTTTAACCGCTCCTCTATCGGAACTTTAGACTCCATCACGTGAGATGTTGTAGCGTACTTAGACAATCTAGTGACGTGATCCTTGGCTGCGCGGATCTGCCTTAACAAATGCTCTAGTTCTTCCTTCCGACTGATCGCTTTTCTGACCTCTTCATCCATCTGTCTGAGCAAGTTTCTTTTATGTTCTTCAATAAAATTGACAAATTCCTCAAACGCTTTGATTACCTGGGATTTTGTTTTGTCAGTGTTTCTTTTCGTTCTAGATATTTGTTCATTTATCAGCTCCAATTTTCGTTCCTCTTCTGCGGCTTTTCTTTCGAGCCTCACGAGTTGTTCTTCAAACGATGCTTGCTGTTCTGCGGCCGCTATATACAAGTCGGAGGTATCATGTGTCGTTTGATGGTTTCGAAGGCATTTTTCACACAGGCAAGTCTGGCAGGTACCACAAAAATACTTCAAGATCTCGTTTGTGTGGCTCTGTTTAACACAGAATGACGGACGTCGAAGTATTAGCGTCAAGTCTTGATGTCGTAGCTCGCTGAGATTTAAGATTTTGTGCGCTTCGAAAAATACCTTGTGTGCATTGAAGCATTGCTCGCAAAAGAAGCGAGGGCAATCACAGCAATAGAATGTTGACGGGCTTGCTCTTTGGCAAACGGAACAATTTGGTAGCCCAGAACTTGCAGCGGCACCCGTTTCTGTAAGACACAAAACTTGTCTGATATTAACGAGTACTTCGCTTGTGGGTAGAGACGCTAAATCTTCGCTTCTTGGAAGAGAAGTGCTCGTCTTACAAAGCGGACAATATAGTTGAGCTCCGTCATGGTCGAGTCTGGCGGTTCTTGTCAAGCAGTTCTCACAAAAGACGTGCAAACACTTGAGTATTTTCAGATCTTGTGCAGGCTCAGTGCACATGGAACATTTTAGGGCGTTCCTCAAGCTCTCTTGTAATATTTCCATGGCGAGAAACGAAAGAACAACGTTGCTAAACTCCGTTCTGCTATATGTACTCTGCCAAGTCATGTGACTTGCGCAATGCTAGACATGACCCTCTTGATTATTCTGTCTGCGAGAATAATATGTTGCGTTACAATAGACGGACCGCGCGGGGGGCCTAGAATAATCAGGGATTGCTTCTCTACTCTCATGTGAGTGCTATTGTCGTGAAGAGTGTTGAAATACCATTATTCCCATTTGATGCGTTTTTTGTCATTCATATATTAATATATTTTTCTTCAACCTCCTTCTTCAGACTTGAGCTAGGGATTTTGCTTTAGCGTAATGCTAATTGAATGCTGGCCAAGCGCCAGTTTACAAAGCTGTCGATAGCCAGGTCAGGCTGTAGCTTGATGACCTGTCTTATGTGTCTGTCATATTTTACAGCTTGCCTGGTTTGTTTGCAGAAAACACAGACATCTGATCACGGGCAATAGGATAGTAAGCACGGGCAATAGGATAGTAATGAGGAAAATTTAGTAGACAAAACAATATTTTGTCTTTACCAAATTTCCCTTGTGTTTAGAAGCCAAACGCTCTTGTCTTCAACTTATCTGCTCTCAAATTAAAATTGCTGAGAGAATATATTTGAAGACAAAACCCTTGTCTTCTAGGCGTAGTCGAACGAAGCGCTGTTGTTACATTGCGCGTATTGACTCGGCAAAGTGAGGGAAATTCAAAGAGATTATTAACCGAGCGCGATCGAGGTCTGTACTGGAAATATCAGGCCGAGGTCTTGCAGTACGGATCAAGCGATTGCGAGGTCTGTACAAATAGACCGAGGTCTGATATATCCCGTATAAACCGAGCAAGCGAGGTTAATAATTCGTTTATTATATGGCTCAAATAAATTTGAGTTTTTGCTTTGTTTTCATCCGGGACACAGGGCTAAATACGGAAAATACAGCTCGTGCGCAAGCCAATCAGATCACAGGAAACTGTCAAGCCATATAATAATATCTCGTATTGTCAGCGTGAGCTCGACTTACATCCATGTGAGATGGCTGCTTTCTAAATGCACATGCACGGTGAAACTTTGATGACGTCACGGTTTTTGTTCAACTTTTTTTGACCTGAAATTCTTAACTTTGTTTTTTTTTTCGCCTTCTTCCATGCTATGTAGTTGGTGTTGTTGTTTTGTGTAGTCTTCTCGCTCACTGCATAGGTTATAGAGCTGGAAATGTTTACTAGCATATCTGTGCCGGTCATCGGATATTGTCCAATAAAAATCGCCAAATGTCGGAATATTTCTCAGTTATGATCAACCACTTTTCCAGTAGAGACAATCAAGGAAAGGTTGATTGACAGATGTGCGATAAAAATTTATTTCCAGCTCTGTGTTACGACCACGCGTTGTCACAAAAACGCAACCACTGCGCACAGCCCACAGTCTGAGCTGACTATCTGCAGATTTGTAAACTGGCGCTTGGCCAGGGATTCAACAAAAATCGCCGCGACAAATGCAACAAAAATCGCAAGTGTAAACCGGCCTTTAGAGAACCACATAACATGCGGTAGATTACATTTTCTCGGGGATTTTGCAGGCCGAAAAATCGTCTAGTTGTACTCGTTCGTCGACGTGAATTGCTGGTTCGCAATGAGATCACGAGCCTCGAGTAAATCGCTTGGCATTTTATAACAGGTACATCAAATTCTTACCGGGCTGAGGTAATATCTCTAGATAAATTTTAGCCTTTAGTCTAGGAGCAGATCTTGAAAAGAGGCCTAGAAAGTGGTTTTCGTAGCACCCTTCGCGCAGACCCGGGAAAGTAGCATAGGATGATAGGTATGTGTATAAGGTTTAATTTAGACCGGGTGTTACAAATGAACCATGGGACAACATTCCGATTTCGGGCACTTTTGTTACAAGATGCTCACATGTTCTTTGTAAAATTCTAAACTAATCCAAAGCCTGTAAAATTCAAAATCTTACCAAGAAACACATAAAACTCGGCATACTTGTAGGAAGTAAATGCGTTTCAAATGGTTAGATATAAAATTGTGCCGTAAGTTTCGTACGTACTGTAAAAGTGAAGGTTAAAAAGACATCTGTGACGGTGGCCATTTTGAACCTTTTGTTATTCATGAGGTTCCTTTGTTATTCATGAGTTCCTGACGACTGAAAAGTCAAGAATGACATAGACTCTTACAGCTTTCCCGGCCTAATGTAATAGTTTTAAAGGTCTGGTATCTCTTCACCGACGTTGTCTGAATCATTTCACTACGTAATTTCGAATAAAGAAAATGTTTTGGTATTTTCTAATAAACCTATAACGTTTTGTTTATGCCAGCAGAGATCACAGAAAACATACGAAATCATAAGTGTTCAATGCATTGGAAGGATATTTTGCCAACGCACACATTTAGGCACGCTGTACTTGTAGCGCTACAGCCTATATTTTTATGTCTTCAGGAGAGGAGGCACAACTCATTTGAATAACAAAGTACAATATGGCTGCTAACTTCTAATTTCTGTTTCTGACGTTAGAGTGGGAATTAAGGGCAGATTTACAGCTAGGAATTTAAAGTGTGTGATTTCGTACAATGATGGGAGGTTTTGGATACATTTGATCCTTGAATGAGGGATTTACAGGCGCATAAGTTCGCAATGTTTTACAAAGGACATGTGAGCAACGGCGGGAGCAAAATGCCAAAAATCGGGGTGTTGTCCCACAATCCAATCTGTGCGATACTGATCAAATTGAACCTTAGGCATGTACCTGTCTTTCTATGTTATTTTCCCGTGTCTGCGCGTTGGGTGCTACGACGCGATTTTTTTCCGGTCGCTGCTCCTAGACTACGTTCTTGGGCTGCCACTTAATTTACTTTTGAGCAAAATGTAGGTATATTTCCGCTTTTGGGCAGCATTTTAAGCACTTAAATGACTGTTGTGCTAAATCCTGTTCCGCAAAATGTCTGTTCCGCAAAATATTTGTTCCGCAAAATACTGTTCCGCAAAATATTTGTTCCGCAAAATATCTGTTCCGCAAAATATCTGTTCCGCAAAATATCTGTTCCGCATAATATCTGTTCCGCAAAATATCTGTTTCCCAAAATATCTGTTCCGCAAAATATCTGTTCCGCAAAATACTTTTTCCACAAAATATTTGTTCCACAATCCATCTGTTCATCAAAATATCAGTTCCACAAAATATTTGTTCCCACAACTATCTGTTCCGCAAAATATCTGTTCCACAAAAAAAATTGTTCACAGCCCCTTTCTCTTGTAGCTCTGGCTGGGAAATGTTTAACAAAGAGATCTGCTTGGAAAAAATTCTGACAATGATCTGCTGGGAATTATTTTTTTCAAGTTTTCAGTTGAAGAAAAATTCGTGTTGTCAATAATTGTTTCTTTTTCGTCGTTGCTGGGAAAATTTTATCTTTCTTCCATTTTTCTGTGGTTATATCCCGATTTTAATCTCCTGGCCGGCAAAAACTTTATCTACTCCTTGCTAGCTGGGAAAAATGTGAGCTGAGGTTCTGCTGGGAAAATGTTACTGAAGGTTGTATGCCCCCGGAGTGGTTGGGGATCGGATCAACACAATAGCGTGGGCTGGATGTTGATAGGGGCTATCACGTGATATTGACCCTGCACAATCTTTTGTTTCATGCTCATTTTTAAAATATGCATGTCTGGTTATACATTGAATCGTACTGGCTGGATTTTGGTACTTATGTAGCGTGACCCTGCACAAACAAAAGGATTCCTCTGAAAAAGTGAACAAAGAGATAGTACGAGGGTGTCGGGTTTCTTAACCATTCCCCTCTATAAAATTCTATCAAAAAGTGAAGAACTCTAGCATACACACATCGGCATAAGTCTGGCCTAGACGGAACGCTAGCACAGTCTATTACCCGTGCAGTTCGGCAACCATGTACAGCTGTTTCGTCCTTGTTAGGACTCATCAGCATGGTTTAGCCGGGTTTTTCTCAGTAAACTTCATTGGCAAACACAAACTGCAGAGAAGACATCGAAAACGAAGTGCTTTAAACCACAGCAAAGACCCACGTGGGACTTATAGCTGCGACTGGGCTAGCGTGATGCCAATGTGTGGGTCACGCAATGAGACCAAGCTAGAACGACCAGTCTAGTCTCCTGCGCAATCCGTTTTTTGTGTCGTTAATTCACGCAATAAAGTTTCTCTAATTCCCACGAACGGCTGCTCACATTCGAGCCACGTCACTCTAGCCAACCAGCCAATCACATTCGAAGTTCTATATATCGGAACTTTTTCCCGCCAGTCCGACTCATCCAATCAGAGGTATTGTCCTAAACTAGGACGTCGACACTCAAATTCATTAACCGATTCAAGCTTGAAATATTTCCAGTCAAATCATGTAAATGGAAACATAGAAACAGAAACTATCTGTTAGATTAACAGAAAATACAATTTCCAATACGTTTTGTTCATATTTTGTACGCTTTGAGCGTGATTGCGGGTTTGTTTATATTTTTACGTTCTAACGGTTTCATTTTTCAAGTCTCAGAATACAATGGGACACGCACCCCACGTGGACAGTGGGGGACTTTCCTATTGGTTGACATATGTTTTATCTGTTGCCATGGAAATGTCTTGGACGTGACTAATTCGTCATGGATGATTCAGAGCAAAGGGAAGGAATGTGGTTCGAATCCGAGCAGCCGTTCGTGGGGAGGGACGCGTTGCGTACACAAAGAACGGGCTGCGCGGTAGAATGGGAAAATCCGAATTCAGATTCGACGTGAAATTTCATGGATTTTTGTAGAACGAAAGAAACGCTGAATCCGAAAAAGGATTGTTAGCATGGTAACAGTCGCTGGACGACCCTCTCACAAGCGAAGGACGCACGCGTGATGATAGCTAACCACTGACCCCAATTCGGTTTCGAGGGTTCAGAATCCTTCCTTGGAAAAAAATCCGTTTTGGATTCAAGAATCCGAATCCTGATTTTCCCAAAGAAACGCACCCTAAGACTTTGACAGGCAATAGTCACGTGTTAAATGAGTGATGATGGTTTTACGAGGCTTATGATTGGCTGACATGGAAACCATTCAGCAGCAACTTGTAATTTCTCTCGTTTATGATTGGCTATGTGTATTGGTCTTTTAGTGCAGTCATTGACATTGAACTGCTGTACCTGAAGCATTGCCCTTCATGATACATGGTTTCACGAACAACGTTACTTGACATACGTGCGTCTACCTAATTAAAAAAATGCTGATGTGAAATTAGTCATCGGATGCCATTGTTTGATAGTCACTCAAGCAAAGTAGATACCCTTGTATACCGTGCTTAAACGACTAGAGCATGCCTCGAATTATGGTTGCGTCGATTACATTTTTTTCAAAAGATACCGACTCATTATACACTTTCAAATAACAAATTATCTATTGTTTTAAATGTATTCGACGCGACTTTAATTCGACGTATGCCCTAGGCCTAACTCCCATAGCGAACCTGTGGACTAAGCCCCCCCCCCCCCCCCGGATCCGGGGGGGGAGGACTCCAATATTTTTGGGTCGGGGATGATGATCGTCCACTACTGTTTTGTCTCATGACGGTGCTTCAAAAAAACGTGTAAGAAAGAGAAATTACTCGATGAGAAGACGATAAAATAGAAACTGGCAGCAGTTTAGTCAAACACGGAAATTTCTTGATGGATATGTTGTACCTGTTACCTGTCTCCTTCGCGCCTAGTTCGCACATAATGCCTCTGCATCTTTTAGGGTTTCTTTTATGGTAACAAATTATTTGAGCTACGCCACGCTTGGTATATTTTAGGGGTGAAACTGAAAATCCGACGATCATCCCCGAACAAAAAATATGTGAGTCCCCCAAGATGGCGGGTCACTCGGAAGAACCCTGGCAAAGGCTGGTGCCTTTCCACAGGGAGACCGCCTAAGAAAACAGTCAAAATCCGATATGGCTGGCAGACAGCCTGGAAGAGAGGGCGGAAATCGGAGTTCGAATTTATCGTAATGATTTGTGTTCATGATTTGTGTCATCTTCCCCGCGGCTGTCTGCCCGCCATATTGGATTTTAGCAGTTTTTCTTAGGCGGTCTCCCTGTGGAAAAACCCAAACTCGCCTATCCAGGAGCTCAGAAAAAGAGGCGTCCCTCTCTATAGTATTGCATGCCCTATTTGTAAGGCATTTTGAAAAACCCAGTCCACTATTTATAGAACGCCTGTTCTTCCCTCGCCGCTTGACACAACCAACTCTACAAAATAAAGGAAAACATTGACTTCATTGTCATCTTTTGCAAAATAGCCCTTTATTACAAGTCTCTCCAACATCTTTCTATAACAAAACAAACAAATCAAAATTAGTACATTATCAATATTGCGATTTGTTTATAATAACCACGTTTATAAGAATTCGAAGTTTTATTAGGCAAAAAATTAAAAACCTTAAGTTAAGTAAAATAGTAACCGCAAAAACACATGCATATTTTCCCGTAGTATTCAAAATAATCCTCCAGATTTATAGAAAAACTTTTCAAGTGTTGGACAAATGCAATTCTAGGTTGTTTTGACCAGTTATCAAGACGATGGAATTGGATTGCGATTTGAGCTATTTTCTTGTCAGAGAAGTGGCCAGCAAGCGTGCGAGAGCCCCCTAAGAACATAGCTTTTTGTTCTGTAGTTAAGCATAGCAAATACCTAAAAGTTTCTCCACGAACATTTTGCATTTTGGTGTTCCCTTTTGATGTATAACGTACTGTATTTTTAAGGGAAAAACTTTCACCTTTCGCATCAGTTTATTGTCTGATTTACTCAACTCTTGGCTGTCTTGAGGCATTTGAAGAACATTTGAGTCTCAAATTGCTAAAACAAACTTCGAATTTTGCCAGCCTCGAACATCAGCGCTCTTGCAATTCTCATAAGAAAGCCCCGGGAAGAAACAGATTGTCAATTCAAATGTTCCGCTGTAATGCGACTTCTGAGTTCAATTTCCGATGTTCGATCCAAACTTTACGGATTTACGAATTCTGATAACGAGATTTTATGTACGCTTTCCCGTTTCTCCCTTTTCCTTGGGCCATATAGGAGTCGAGGAATCCATTACAAAAGCTTGCGATAGAATATTTTCATTTCTTACCTGACTTCGGGAACGAAGCCTGTCAGCAACTCCAGTATGGCCAGTTTCAACTGCTATCGTCTCAAAACAAACACTTGGAAATTAAAATTAAAATTAGAACAATGCATGCACTCAAAACAAAACCGCTTTGTCGGTAATTCTTTTCAATTCACAAGGCTTTGATTGACACTACTATTGTAAAAAGCCTTGGATGAAATATGGCTCTGAACAATGCTCTGTAATGATGTTGATATGTCAATGACAAGCTAGCACAAAAACTTTCAAAAGACTTTCTTCGTGGCATTGATCATGTTCTAAAAAAGTTAGAAAATGGATGCTCGTGTCCTATGGGAAATAGACCACTAATGAACACTCGCGTCCATTCTCTAACCCTTACGTATTGTGGGAAAATAGGGAGGGGATGAACAGCTATGTTATCCACTTTTAAAAAAATGAAGAAAATAAACATTCAGGACACAGTAGGCCTATAATTGCCATGCCAACAATAGAAACCAGGGGATGATAATCCCGTTTAAACCTCTTAAGCTGGTCCAAGACCATGGACTATTGAGGGGTGATACCACAAACAGGATTTTTTTATTCAAGAGCGTGATAATCCCCCACATGAGAAGTCACATGTCACCATGGCAACCAAGGAAAGAATGAGCTATATTTGACCCCAAGTGAGAGTATGGGGATTATTACTGGGCAGAATTACAGAAATTGAGCATCCTTGGTATTGTAACTCATAACATATAATCACATAAACAAGTAAAAACTAGCGAGATAATATTAAACCGACGTCTCGGCGGCCTCATGACGCCATTGTCAAGGTACAAGGACAAGTGGTATGGTAACTCATAACATATAATCACATAAACAAGTAAAAACTAGCGAGATAATATTAAACCGACGTCTCGGCGGCCTCATGACGCCATTGTCAAGGTACAAGGACAAGTGGTATGGTAATTCATAACATATAATCACATAAACAAGTAAAAACTAGCGAGATAATATTAAACCGACGTTTCGGCGGCCTCATGACGCCATTGTCAAGGTACAAGGACAAGTGGTATGGTAATTCATAACATATAATCACATAAACAAGTAAAAACTAGCGAGATAATATTAAACCGACGTTTCGGCGGCCTCACGACGCCATTGTCAAGGTACAAGGACAAGTGGTATGGTAATTCATAACATAATATATAGATTTAGCCACTGGCTAAAAGCGGAGCTCCCTCAGTTACATATTTTTCCATGTGAATGGAAAAGGGTTCCCATTAAGGTACTAACTCCTTCCGATGGAATGATATTATATCAAAGCACAAATGGCAATAAAGGGAAAAACGTTATTTGACATGACTTTTACTGTGTCATCTTCCAATATCTCCAAATTTATTGAAAATGCAGAGGGTACCAACGACGCTTAAGCCTGATTTTCTTCCAAATTGACTTAGTAACATGTTTTTAACTGTTATGGATAATTATTAGATAATATTATATGTCGCTGGCAAAAAAACAGCCGTTCCTCATTGCCAGCAACTGCGAATTGCTGAAAAATTGCCAGCACAGACGTGAAAAAAATGCCAGCCAGGAATCCCCTCGACATCGAGGTTTTGCCAGCCAGGAAATAGAAAATTGCACCATTTTATGTTTGCCAGCCAGCTAATTGCTCTTAATGGCCCGTAGCCAGCCAGGCGAGTAGTACTCGAAACACATTTGCCAGCATTGACAAATTTGACGCCATTGTCACTCAGCAGCCTTTTTTGACTATACTATAAATCGAAATTTGTTTTTGATAGCAAGAGAAGCGGGAATGCACAAAAATTGGTATTTTAGAACTGAATGCGTGACGCAGATACATAGAGCCATGATATTTCTCATTTGATGGGAAGAAACCAGATTCCGTCCACAGAAACTAAAATATGGTATCCTGTGGATACATATGCCATATCAATGGGCATTGCAGGGCGTGTCCCTTTCAAATACATCTGCTATTTTTTTGTCTGGTGTCTTAGTAACACCCCGCTCTATTCATATTACACGAATTTATTGGCGGCTAAGTTGTTTCTCTCAAATCACAAACTAGAGACCTTACCTTAGGAGATCTTCGGATTTCCTGACAGCTGAACAGTTGAGTCCAATTATAAACACACCTGAGTGCGAGAGCCAGTGACAGTGGACTACACTGAACTTGGATTGCGTCAATAAGTAGTCATGCGCAAGTCATGCGCAGAATTGCAAAAAGTCTGGAACAAAAATCCTTTGTATCGACTTCTCCGAGGGGAGACCTGTGTCTTTTCACGGAGCGCTTCTTACAGTCTGTCTTTGCACGGCGCAAAGTCTGACTAGTAGATAAAACAGTTTTTTAGAGGCAGAGGACCTTGAAATTATGAATATCATGAATAAAGAACTTTGGATTGCGTCATTAGTCATGCGCAGAAGTAAAAAGGTCAATATTGCTTCTATAAAGCTGTCCCACATATATCGTCTAACTAGCTCACTAACGGTTGCAGATTATCATGTTTGACCGTAGTTTAGCCATAGGACATGGTGGAAAGGTGTTTCATTACGCAAGTTGCAAAGATTCGCAGCAAAAGCCCTAACTATGAATCTGTCACTAGGCATTGGCGATCCCTGCAAACGCTTCACAACGCAAGTTGCAAAGATTCGCAGCAAAAGCCCTAACTACAATCTGTCACTAGGCATTGGCAATCCCTGCAAACGCTTCACAACGCAAGTTGCAAAGATTCGCAGCAAAAGCCCTAACTATGAATCTGTCACTAGGCATTGGCGATCCCTGCAAACGCTTCACAACGCAAGTTGCAAAGATTCGCAACAAAAGCCCTAACTACAATCTGTCACTAGGCATTGGCTATCCCTGCAAACGCTTCACAACGCAAGTTGCAAAGATTCGCAACAAAAGCCCTAACTACAATCTGTCACTAGGCATTGGCGATCCCTGCAAACGCTTCACAACGCAAGTTGCAAAGATTCGCAGCAAAAGCCCTAACTATGAATCTGTCACTAGGCATTGGCGATCCCTGCAAACGCTTCACAACGCAAGTTGCAAAGATTCGCAGCAAAAGCCCTAACTAAAATCTGTCACTAAGCATTGAGCGATCCCTGCAAACGCTTCACAACGCAAGTTGCAAAGATTCGCAGCAAAAGCCCTAACTATGAATCTGTCACTAGGCATTGGCGATCCCTGCAAACGCTTCACAACGCAAGTTGCAAAGATTCGCAGCAAAAGCCCTAACTAAAATCTGTCACTAAGCATTGAGCGATCCCTGCAAACGCTTCACAACGCAAGTTGCAAAGATTCGCAGCAAAAGCCCTAACTATGAATCTGTCACTAGGCATTGGCGATCCCTGCAAACGCTTCACAACGCAAGTTGCAAAGATTCGCAGCAAAAGCCCTAACCATGAATCTGTCACTAGGCATTGGCGATCCCTGCAAACGCTTCACAACGCAAGTTGCAAAGATTCGCAGCAAAAGCCCTAACTACAATCTGTCACTAGGCATTGGCGATCCCTGCAAACGCTTCACAACGCAATTGTTGCAAAGATTCGCAGCAAAAGCCCTAACTATGAATCTGTCACTAGGCATTGGCGATCCCTGCAAACGCTTCACAACGCAAGTTGCAAAGATTCGCAGCAAAAGCCCTAACTACAATCTGTCACTAGGCATTGGCAATCCCTGCAAACGCTTCACAACGCAAGCTGCAAAGATTCGCAGCAAAAGCCCTAACTATGAATCTGTCACTAGGCATTGGCGATCCCTGCAAACGTTTCACAACGCAAGTTGCAAAGATTCGCAACAAAAGCCCTAATAAAAATCTGTCACTAGGCATTGGCGATCCCTGCAAACGCTTCACAACGCAAGTTGCAAAGATTCGCAACAAAAGCCCTAACTACAATCTGTCACTAGGCATTGGCGATCCCTGCAAACGCTTCACAACGCAAGTTGCAAAGATTCGCAGCAAAAGCCCTAACTATGAATCTGTCACTAGGCATTGGCGATCCCTGCAAACGCTTCACAACGCAAGTTGCAAAGATTCGCAGCAAAAGCCCTAACTACAATCTGTCACTAGGCATTGGCAATCCCTGCAAACGCTTCACAACGCAAGTTGCAAAGATTCGCAGCAAAAGCCCTAACTATGAATCTGTCACTAGGCATTGGCGATCCCTGCAAACGCTTCACAACGCAAGTTGCAAAGATTCGCAACAAAAGCCCTAACTATGAATCTGTCACTAGGCATTGGCGATCCCTACAAACGCTTCACAACGCAAGTTGCAAAGATTCGCAGCAAAAGCCCTAACTACAATCTGTCACTAGGCATTGGCAATCCCTGCAAACGCTTCACAACGCAAGTTGCAAAGATTCGCAGCAAAAGCCCTAACTATGAATCTGTCACTAGGCATTGGCGATCCCTGCAAACGCTACACAACGCAAGTTGCAAAGATTCGCAACAAAAGCCCTAACTACAATCTGTCACTAGGCATTGGCGATCCCTGCAAACGCTTCACAACGCAAGTTGCAAAGATTCGCAGCAAAAGCCCTAACCATGAATCTGTCACTAGGCATTGGCGATCCCTGCAAACGCTTCACAACGCAAGTTGCAAAGATTCGCAGCAAAAGCCCTAACTATGAATCTGTCACTAGGCATTGGCGATCCCTGCAAACGCTTCACAACGCAAGTTGCAAAGATTCGCAGCAAAAGCCCTAACTACAATCTGTCACTAGGCATTGGCAATCCCTGCAAACGCTTCACAACGCAAGTTGCAAAGATTCGCAGCAAAAGCCCTAACTATGAATCTGTCACTAGGCATTGGCGATCCCTGCAAACGCTACACAACGCAAGTTGCAAAGATTCGCAACAAAAGCCCTAACTACAATCTGTCACTAGGCATTGGCGATCCCTGCAAACGCTTCACAACGCAAGTTGCAAAGATTCGCAGCAAAAGCCCTAACTATGAATCTGTCACTAGGCATTGGTGATCCCTGCAAACGCTTCACAACGCAAGTTGCAAAGATTCGCAGCAAAAGCCCTAACTATGAATCTGTCACTAGGCATTGGCGATCCCTGCAAACGCTTCACAACGCAAGTTGCAAAGATTCGCAGCAAAAGCCCTAACTAAAATCTGTCACTAAGCATTGAGCGATCCCTGCAAACGCTTCACAACGCAAGTTGCAAAGATTCGCAGCAAAAGCCCTAACTATGAATCTGTCACTAGGCATTGGCGATCCCTGCAAACGCTTCACAACGCAAGTTGCAAAGATTCGCAGCAAAAGCCCTAACTACAATCTGTCACTAGGCATTGGCAATCCCTGCAAACGCTTCACAACGCAAGTTGCAAAGATTCGCAGCAAAAGCCCTAACTATGAATCTGTCACTAGGCATTGGCGATCCCTGCAAACGCTTCACAACGCAAGTTGCAAAGATTCGCAGCAAAAGCCCTAACTACAATCTGTCACTAGGCATTGGCAATCCCTGCAAACGCTTCACAACGCAAGCTGCAAAGATTCGCAGCAAAAGCCCTAACTATGAATCTGTCACTAGGCATTGGCGATCCCTGCAAACGTTTCACAACGCAAGTTGCAAAGATTCGCAACAAAAGCCCTAATAAAAATCTGTCACTAGGCATTGGCGATCCCTGCAAACGCTTCACAACGCAAGTTGCAAAGATTCGCAACAAAAGCCCTAACTACAATCTGTCACTAGGCATTGGCAATCCCTGCAAACGCTTCACAACGCAAGTTGCAAAGATTCGCAGCAAAAGCCCTAACTATGAATCTGTCACTAGGCATTGGCGATCCCTGCAAACGCTACACAACGCAAGTTGCAAAGATTCGCAACAAAAGCCCTAACTACAATCTGTCACTAGGCATTGGCGATCCCTGCAAACGCTTCACAACGCAAGTTGCAAAGATTCGCAGCAAAAGCCCTAACCATGAATCTGTCACTAGGCATTGGCGATCCCTGCAAACGCTTCACAACGCAAGTTGCAAAGATTCGCAGCAAAAGCCCTAACCATGAATCTGTCACTAGGCATTGGCGATCCCTGCAAACGCTTCACAACGCAAGTTGCAAAGATTCGCAGCAAAAGCCCTAACTACAATCTGTCACTAGGCATTGGCGATCCCTGCAAACGCTTCACAACGCAAGTTGCAAAGATTCGCAGCAAAAGCCCTAACTATGAATCTATCACTAGGCATTGGCGATCCCTGCAAACGCTTCACAACGCAAGTTGCAAAGATTCGCAGCAAAAGCCCTAACTAAAATCTGTCACTAGGCATTGGCGATCCCTGCAAACGCTTCACAACGCAAGTTGCAAAGATTCGCAGCAAAAGCCCTAACTACAATCTGTCACTAAGCATTGGCGATCCCTGCAAACACAACGCAAGTTGCAAAGATTCGCAACAAAAGCCCTAACTATGAATCTGTCACTAGGCATTGGCGATCCCTGCAAACGCTTCACAACGCAAGTTGCAAAGATTCGCAGCAAAAGCCCTAACTACAATCTGTCACTAGGCATTGGCGATCCCTGCAAACGCTTCACAACGCAAGTTGCAAAGATTCGCAGCAAAAGCCCTAACTAAAATCTGTCACTAAGCATTGAGCGATCCCTGCAAACGCTTCACAACGCAAGTTGCAAAGATTCGCAGCAAAAGCCCTAACTATGAATCTGTCACTAGGCATTGGCGATCCCTGCAAACGCTTCACAACGCAAGTTGCAAGGAGACAGGTAACATGTAAAAGATACCCATCAAGAAATTTCCGTGTTTGTTTCTAATTTATCGTCTTCTCATCGAGTAATCTCTCTTTCTTACACGGTTTTTAGGAGCACCAATTTGGACACATATTTCGGCCCTAAAAGATACCAATCTCCCTTATTTTATTGAAGATTAAGTTCACCCCTAAAAGAGACCAAGGCCCCCGTGATTTTAACCCCTAAAAGATACGACGATCAATCCCGGTCAAAAAATATGGGAGTCCCCCCCCCCCCCCCCCCCCCCAAATTAATGAATTCTGTGATATTCAGATCGATGGTGGTATTATTATTATCCATTGAGGTAAAAGGTCAGTGTAGATAACATCCCCTAGATCTTAATAATTATCCATATCATACAAAGCTGAATTCATTGATTGTTTTATTATTCACTCAAGCTTTTAATTGTTTTATTATTGATTCAAAATAGATTTCCCAGCTATAATTCTTTGAGGGAGCTGAGAGGGCTTGAAACTAAATACTAATCGAAGTCGTAATTTTATGCCATGTACCATGAACATTATAGGTGTTCATCAAAAGTCTAGGCGTAAATACACTAAACGAACACTGTAGAAAATGAAAACACAGTCGCTATTTTATGCCATTTTCTCCTCCACCCCCCCCCCCCCCCCACCCCCACCCCCCCATCCCTCCGACTTAAATAATAACCGGTCCCTTAGGCCTTGATAACACAAGAACCTGATATTTCATGCAAATCAGACATCAGACACACCTTGAGAAAGGTGTCACATGCAAAACAGAAACTTCTCAATGCCATAACAAGGTTTGTGTCGCATGCAAAACAGAAACCTCGCAATGCCATAACTCGGATGATACCCAAATTTTACATAGTATTCAATTTCTCTAAATCTATATACCGATTTTCATGACTGTAGTGAAAGCAATTCATGAGTAATTCACTATCCAGTCAAATGCAATAGAAATTCGACAACAAACTCGCCTTTGTGAGTGAAGTAATTACAAGTAGTTGTGTTATTATTTTCTCTATGCAATCTAATTGACAGAAGGGTCAAAGATCATGCCCTTGAACAATCACAACCCAAACTAATCGCAATTACCAAGTAATTTAAAATTACCCACGACAGTCAAATGAAAACCGCTCTAATTATGTTTTACTTGTGTCATGGTATGGTGTGTCCAAAAGCCACCTCTGGCGGATGTTGTGTCACTGAAATTGAATGATAATAGCCATGAGCCTTGAAGACAGATCTTTTATTTACCAGTCTTACGTAAACCATGTATGACTATGGATACTTATAAATTATAGTAGCTGAACATACTGGAGTACGATTGTTTTTGTAAGAGCCACAATAATAATTAGTTCATCAAATCAGGGTAAAGAAAATATTTCTTTTTTATCATTTAATTGGTTAATTTCGTCTATTTTAATTTCATTTTTTGCCACATCAGACATTAGTTAAGGAATGTTATAAAATTGTATAGTAAGAAATAACATACATTTTGGTGACAAAGTATAAGAAGGAAATATAATAACATGTCAACAGTATTGGACCCCCCCATACCCGTCAACCCAACTTCGTCAAAAATCTTGTGATTCCCCTCCACGTGGCAGGAAAATACAACTTAAATGTATGAAAAAAATGCAGAGAGCGACAATGGTGAAATACAGAAAATGTATAAAAAAATGTCAATCATCATGCGGGTGACAGGCTTCAAAATCTTGTGACACCTGCCTAATGCGGGTGAGTTGACAGCTATGCCCCCCTTCCAAAGAAAGCAGTATTTATATGCCTATATCATGTGCAATTATCTTGTATCAGGCACTCCTATCATAATTCATTTTTCAATAATAATGAAAAATATGATCTAGTTAACCTACCAATAGAAGACCACTTTGTCCCTAGCATGCTCTGGGTTGCATCTAGTTCCATTTCGGGAACAAAATAAAATTAAATTAAATTCTCACTCCATGTTAGTCTCATTCAATTGTTGTAGGGTAAATATTTTTTAGTTCAATAAAAAATATAAAAAATTAGAACTAATTCATACACGATAAACTTTTTTTCTAAATCTGTTTAAAAGCCAAGGGGTGATTGGATCCCGGGGAGGGGGGGGGGGGGGTGACTCCAAACATGGCGGGCCATGGCGTGGCTCAAATAATTTCTTACCCTAAAAGATACCCTAAAAGGTGAGGCCTTATGTGCAAAGTAGGCGCGAAGGAGACAGGTAACATGTAAAAGATACCCATCAAGAAATTTCCGTGTTTGTTTCTAATTTATCGTCTTCTCATCGAGTAATCTCTCTTTCTTACACGGTTTTTAGGAGCACCAATTTGGACACATATTTCGGCCCTAAAAGATACCAATCTCCCTTCTTTTATTGAAGATTAAGTTCACCCCTAAAAGAGACCAAGGCCCCCGTGATTTTAACCCCTAAAAGATACGACGATCAATCCCCGGTCAAAAAATATGGGAGTCCCCCCCCCCCCCCCAAATTAATGAATTCTGTGATATTCAGATCGATGGTGGTATTATTATTATCCATTGAGGTAAAAGGTCAGTGTAGATAACATCCCCTAGATCTTAATAATTATCCATATCATACAAAGCTGAATTCATTGATTGTTTTATTATTCACTCAAGCTTTTAATTGTTTTATTATTGATTCAAAATAGATTTCCCAGCTATAATTCTTTGAGGGAGCTGAGAGGGCTTGAAACTAAATACTAATCGAAGTCGTAATTTTATGCCATGTACCATGAACATTATAGGTGTTCATCAAAAGTCTAGGCGTAAATACACTAAACGAACACTGTAGAAAATGAAAACACAGTCGCTATTTTATGCCATTTTCTCCTCCACCCCCCCCCCCCCCCCCCCCCCCCCCCCATCCCTCCGACTTAAATAATAACCGGTCCCTTAGGCCTTGATAACACAAGAACCTGATATTTCATGCAAATCAGACATCAGACACACCTTGAGAAAGGTGTCACATGCAAAACAGAAACTTCTCAATGCCATAACAAGGTTTGTGTCGCATGCAAAACAGAAACCTCGCAATGCCATAACTCGGATGATACCCAAATTTTACATAGTATTCAATTTCTCTAAATCTATATACCGATTTTCATGACTGTAGTGAAAAGCAATTCATGAGTAATTCACTATCCAGTCAAATGCAATAGAAATTCGACAACAAACTCGCCTTTGTGAGTGAAGTAATTACAAGTAGTTGTGTTATTATTTTCTCTATGCAATCTAATTGACAGAAGGGTCAAAGATCATGCCCTTGAACAATCACAACCCAAACTAATCGCAATTACCAAGTAATTTAAAATTACCCACGACAGTCAATGAAAACCGCTCTAATTATGTTTTACTTGTGTCATGGTATGGTGTGTCCAAAAGCCACCTCTGGCGGATGTTGTGTCACTGAAATTGAATGATAATAGCCATGAGCCTTGAAGACAGATCTTTTATTTACCAGTCTTACGTAAACCATGTATGACTATGGATACTTATAAATTATAGTAGCTGAACATACTGGAGTACGATTGTTTTTGTAAGAGCCACAATAATAATTAGTTCATCAAATCAGGGTAAAGAAAATATTTCTTTTTATCATTTAATTGGTTAATTTCGTCTATTTTAATTTCATTTTTGCCACATCAGACATTAGTTAAGGAATGTTATAAAATTGTATAGTAAGAAATAACATACATTTTGGTGACAAAGTATAAGAAGGAAATATAATAACATGTCAACAGTATTGGACCCCCCCATACCCGTCAACCCAACTTCGTCAAAAATCTTGTGATTCCCCTCCACGTGGCAGGAAAATACAACTTAAATGTATGAAAAAAATGCAGAGAGCGACAATGGTGAAATACAGAAAATGTATAAAAAAATGTCAATCATCATGCGGGTGACAGGCTTCAAAATCTTGTGACACCTGCCTAATGCGGGTGAGTTGACAGCTATGCCCCCCTTCCAAAGAAAGCAGTATTTATATGCCTATATCATGTGCAATTATCTTGTATCAGGCACTCCTATCATAATTCATTTTTCAATAATAATGAAAAATATGATCTAGTTAACCTACCAATAGAAGACCACTTTGTCCCTAGCATGCTCTGGGTTGCATCTAGTTCCATTTCGGGAACAAAATAAAATTAAATTAAATTCTCACTCCATGTTAGTCTCATTCAATTGTTGTAGGGTAAATATTTTTTAGTTCAATAAAAAATATAAAAAATTAGAACTAATTCATACACGATAAACTTTTTTTCTAAATCTGTTTAAAAGCCAAGGGGTGATTGGATCCCGGGGAGGGGGGGGGGGGGGTGACTCCAAACATGGCGGGCCATGGCGTGGCTCAAATAATTTCTTACCCTAAAAGATACCCTAAAAGGTGAGGCCTTATGTGCAAAGTAGGCGCGAAGGAGACAGGTAACATGTAAAAGATACCCATCAAGAAATTTCCGTGTTTGTTTCTAATTTATCGTCTTCTCATCGAGTAATCTCTCTTTCTTACACGGTTTTTAGGAGCACCAATTTGGACACATATTTCGGCCCTAAAAGATACCAATCTCCCTTATTTTATTGAAGATTAAGTTCACCCCTAAAAGAGACCAAGGCCCCCGTGATTTTAACCCCTAAAAGATACGACGATCAATCCCCGGTCAAAAAATATGGGAGTCCCCCCCCCCCCCCCAAATTAATGAATTCTGTGATATTCAGATCGATGGTGGTATTATTATTATCCATTGAGGTAAAAGGTCAGTGTAGATAACATCCCCTAGATCTTAATAATTATCCATATCATACAAAGCTGAATTCATTGATTGTTTTATTATTCACTCAAGCTTTTAATTGTTTTATTATTGATTCAAAATAGATTTCCCAGCTATAATTCTTTGAGGGAGCTGAGAGGGCTTGAAACTAAATACTAATCGAAGTCGTAATTTTATGCCATGTACCATGAACATTATAGGTGTTCATCAAAAGTCTAGGCGTAAATACACTAAACGAACACTGTAGAAAATGAAAACACAGTCGCTATTTTATGCCATTTTCTCCTCCACCCCCCCCCCCCCCCCCCCACCCCCACCCCCCCCATCCCTCCGACTTAAATAATAACCGGTCCCTTAGGCCTTGATAACACAAGAACCTGATATTTCATGCAAATCAGACATCAGACACACCTTGAGAAAGGTGTCACATGCAAAACAGAAACTTCTCAATGCCATAACAAGGTTTGTGTCGCATGCAAAACAGAAACCTCGCAATGCCATAACTCGGATGATACCCAAATTTTACATAGTATTCAATTTCTCTAAATCTATATACCGATTTTCATGACTGTAGTGAAAAGCAATTCATGAGTAATTCACTATCCAGTCAAATGCAATAGAAATTCGACAACAAACTCGCCTTTGTGAGTGAAGTAATTACAAGTAGTTGTGTTATTATTTTCTCTATGCAATCTAATTGACAGAAGGGTCAAAGATCATGCCCTTGAACAATCACAACCCAAACTAATCGCAATTACCAAGTAATTTAAAATTACCCACGACAGTCAAATGAAAACCGCTCTAATTATGTTTTACTTGTGTCATGGTATGGTGTGTCCAAAAGCCACCTCTGGCGGATGTTGTGTCACTGAAATTGAATGATAATAGCCATGAGCCTTGAAGACAGATCTTTTATTTACCAGTCTTACGTAAACCATGTATGACTATGGATACTTATAAATTATAGTAGCTGAACATACTGGAGTACGATTGTTTTTGTAAGAGCCACAATAATAATTAGTTCATCAAATCAGGGTAAAGAAAATATTTCTTTTTTATCATTTAATTGGTTAATTTCGTCTATTTTAATTTCATTTTTTGCCACATCAGACATTAGTTAAGGAATGTTATAAAATTGTATAGTAAGAAATAACATACATTTTGGTGACAAAGTATAAGAAGGAAATATAATAACATGTCAACAGTATTGGACCCCCCCATACCCGTCAACCCAACTTCGTCAAAAATCTTGTGATTCCCCTCCACGTGGCAGGAAAATACAACTTAAATGTATGAAAAAAATGCAGAGAGCGACAATGGTGAAATACAGAAAATGTATAAAAAAATGTCAATCATCATGCGGGTGACAGGCTTCAAAATCTTGTGACACCTGCCTAATGCGGGTGAGTTGACAGCTATGCCCCCCTTCCAAAGAAAGCAGTATTTATATGCCTATATCATGTGCAATTATCTTGTATCAGGCACTCCTATCATAATTCATTTTTCAATAATAATGAAAAATATGATCTAGTTAACCTACCAATAGAAGACCACTTTGTCCCTAGCATGCTCTGGGTTGCATCTAGTTCCATTTCGGGAACAAAATAAAATTAAATTAAATTCTCACTCCATGTTAGTCTCATTCAATTGTTGTAGGGTAAATATTTTTTAGTTCAATAAAAAATATAAAAAATTAGAACTAATTCATACACGATAAACTTTTTTTCTAAATCTGTTTAAAAGCCAAGGGGTGATTGGATCCCGGGGAGGGGGGGGGGGGGGGGGGGTGACTCCAAACATGGCGGGCCATGGCGTGGCTCAAATAATTTCTTACCCTAAAAGATACCCTAAAAGGTGAGGCCTTATGTGCAAAGTAGGCGCGAAGGAGACAGGTAACATGTAAAAGATACCCATCAAGAAATTTCCGTGTTTGTTTCTAATTTATCGTCTTCTCATCGAGTAATCTCTCTTTCTTACACGGTTTTTAGGAGCACCAATTTGGACACATATTTCGGCCCTAAAAGATACCAATCTCCCTAATTTTATTGAAGATTAAGTTCACCCCTAAAAGAGACCAAGGCCCCCGTGATTTTAACCCCTAAAAGATACGACGATCATCCCCGGTCAAAAAATATGGGAGTCCCCCCCCCCCCCCCCCCCCCCCAAATTAATGAATTCTGTGATATTCAGATCGATGGTGGTATTATTATTATCCATTGAGGTAAAAGGTCAGTGTAGATAACATCCCTAGATCTTAATAATTATCCATATCATACAAAGCTGAATTCATTGATTGTTTTATTATTCACTCAAGCTTTTAATTGTTTTATTATTGATTCAAAATAGATTTCCCAGCTATAATTCTTTGAGGGAGCTGAGAGGGCTTGAAACTAAATACTAATCAAAGTCGTAATTTTATGCCATGTACCATGAACATTATAGGTGTTCATCAAAAGTCTAGGCGTAAATACACTAAACGAACACTGTAGAAAATGAAAACACAGTCGCTATTTTATGCCTAAGTTGAAAACGTTAGGTGTAAAAGGAATTTTTTTAGGTGTATTTACACCTGTATCTGGCACAATTTCAAGCCCCGGAGCAGCCAGTTTGCCATCCTGCTTACAAAGGTGTGATGTCACACTTGCAACAACTTTCAACTTATCCAATCTTTGACGTCATTGATGGAATTAGTCGCTCGCTTTTAAAAAATCAAGAATTTGCCAGTGGTGATCAACCAATCAGAAGCAGGAAAATATGGTGAATGAATATTTATTCATTTATTTATACACACTAATAAACATACAATGTACATGTATCTTCAATGTAATTTTTTTAGTACATTCAAGTCAACTGTATATTTCCGTTCACAAAAAGTGATAATTAACAAAGAAATGTACAACCTTGAATGAGGCTAATATTGAGGGAAGAGCATGTTAGGGACCCCTCACAAAGTGGTCTTCTATTGGAAGGCAAGTAGATCATATTTTTCATAATTATTAAAAAAATAATGATAGGAGTGCCTGAAACAGGCAATACCATGTTATAAAATCAATTTCAGGGGCCTGTCAAAACTTTAAGTAAATGACAATTCGAAGAAAAACATCCTCTATGTTGAATCCCCTTGGTTGATATTTTAAATGAGCAATTATTTAAACTACCACTTCTAAGTTCATGCCTGACACTGCCAACCAGAGAAACAATAAACTAAAAAATGTCATTGCATAAATTGATAGAGAGCAATAATTATCCCTAGAGAGGTATCTCCACTTGCCTGTCATATGTGAAATACTCTGTGAAGCATACCCTGCAGGAATACATCTTGGGAATTTCTACAAAATTAAATTAAACACAAAAGTTAATTTATAATCGACCCCGTAAAATTTACTATCATCAATCCGTCTCTCTCGTCTACTACTACAAGTGAAACTCGTTGTAGCCGAACCAAATTGAGAAGTCGGAATATATAGAAAGTGTCTCAATTTTAAGAATTGTTAGCTAACTTACATTAGAGAATTCAAGAATCATTGTACCATTATCTAAATCTGAATTTTGGAGCCGCTTGGAGAAAGTTCGCGAGCTCAAGATGGCTGCTATGCGTGACACTATTACATAACTTTCTCCCGAGTCTCCACGCCAAAGGATAAACACAGCCACTGAGAGTAACGGCAGTCAGCTCTACTAAATCACTGAAAATACGGTATTTTGCCCAGATTGCAATCCTGAAAAAAAGCTTACCACAAAAAGCTGAGCGTGCAAAAATAACAAATCTCCCGAGAGAAATCTCTCTTGCGCGCGGCTACGATCGTCCCGTGCAACTTTCATCTTTTTCAAACTACCGTAGTAGCGAGCCGCGAAAGCTCGAAAAAACTCGAATGAAAGTTTGCGATTGATAAAAAATGATTACTACTAAATGTCCCTTTGATACTCTAGCTACAAAGTTCAAGTACCAACCTTGAGAATTAGTTTCTTATCGTTGTTTGTGCTTTCTCTCGCGCGCTACCCCTGCGAAACATCCATTAGAATTTCATGGATTTCCATGGAAATTGAAAGGAATTCCATGGAATAGTTCCATGAAATTCCATGGAAATTCCATGGAATTCCATGGAATGAAGGTGTGTTAATTTTCATGGTAAATTCGAACATAGAATTCCATGGAATTCCTTGGAATTCCAAGCATCGTTTTAGAGCTTGGAAATATCCGTAGAATTCCATTGAATTCAATGGAATTGAAATACACGAAATTGTCTGGCGTTAACTGTCTCATTTCTCTTGCAATTTAATAGAATCTTTTGGAATTTATTTGATTTTCATTGGAATCTATTGGAAATTAATGGAATATATTTGAAATTAATAGAATCTTTCGGAAAACATGCCTTCTAATACCGATGCATTTACTTTGGTATAAAACCTATATTATCTACGTAAATTTGCAAATTTGCATTTCATTTTGTAAAACTTTAATAGAACTTGCCCTAGCAATTCCTCCGCAAGGCCAATTAGTCCGTTTTGGATGAGAAAGATGCCGTGTGCACATCACAACGTCTTTTCCCGCTACACATTTAAGAAAAAACAATTGTATGAAAGAAAGGCCATGTTGACAAAAATACATTGATTTGTTCCTAAATTGTTTGGTGTTAAATTATCCTAACTGTTGCTACAGCCTGCCTACTCTAAGCCGACTTTCTCTTTAGCTATAACATAATAAGTGTTTATGTTTGAGTTAATATTAACACCGCAGTAACTTAATCCATCTTAGCTGTTAATATTCTACTCACGCAAAAAACCTACACGTTCGAATGAAAAGATATTTAACTCCGCTGGAATATGCAACACACCTATCCGAAATATTATGGTATAAAGTAGAATTTAGACGAAGAAATACTATTACTTGCTATTTGTACTATTCGCGTTGAACGATTGAACGATCAGATCGACCCTCGCACGGGATGACACGAAAGTGAGGGGCACTCAGATGCCAACTTAACGAATGGTAAATAATCCGAGAATGTCGAGCCACCGAGACCCGAGGTTTAGATTAGATGCAAACATTGCTGTAGGAAAGCACCAGTTCATATAGTTCGTCGCTTAAAATGTTTACGCCGCCGTAACACAAGATTATAACGACTAAGCGCCCGTTAGGTCATGTGGTGCACCTCTGCAGAATTAGCACAGCCAAAATACATCAACTCGGAGCCCCAAATATACTCTCCAAACTAAATATCAATACCAAAAGCATGTAAAATATGATATGCTAGCATTTTAAGAGTTCTATAAGATTAGAAATCGTTCAAACCAGGCTTAAAGCTGTTCAAAACTCGAGGTATAATACATATTAAACGGCTGCGCCCGTCAGCTAGTCTGAGCAGTCTTAAAAATCCGTTTACACTCAATGTTCAATCCATTGATAAGGTACGTGCTCTCTTTACTTACCTGTAATATACAGGATATATTCCCACGTTGTACAATCCCATGATAAGGTCTAATGAACGAAGGTGAACTTCCTAAACTCTCCTAGACCTGCTAGACCTCTTTTGAGCCCGCATTAATGTGTTAATAATAATAATAAAATGTTCCTGAGCATTTAAAAATTCTCAATGCTCTTACAATATTGTTTTACCTATGTTTTACAAATATTTACTGTTGATAAATGTACAATGAGTTATTAAAAGTAAAAATGTAATAAAAAGTGACTAACTGATGAAAAAGATAAAAATCCTACAGTTTGATAAAAACAAGAAAAGATAAAATAATAATAATAATAAATATATCATTTATTGAATAAAAATGTCTTAAGTTTGGATTTGAAAGACGACAGGGAAGGTTCGGACCTGACGTTGTGTGGCAGCGTATTCCAAAGAGTGGCAGCAGCGAAAGCAAAGGAACGGTCGCCATAGGTTTTAGAGCGAGACTTGGGTAGAGATAAAAGGTTGGAGTGAGAAGATCTAAGAGTTCTTTTAGGCTGATATTTAACAATGAGTTCAGATACATAGCATGGAGCCTGGCCGTGAAGTGACTTGAAAGTTATCAAAAGGATCTTAAAATTGATTCTCATACGGACAGGGAGCCAGTGCAGCGCGCGAAGAACGGGAGTGATGTGTTCATGTTTCTTAGATCTAGTCACTAGCCTAGCTGCCGTGTTTTGTATGCGTTGGAGCTTATCAAGCTGTGACACCGGTAGGCGATAGAGGATTGAATTACAATAATCTAGCTTAGAGGTTATAAACGCATGTACAATTTTCTCGCAGTCAGCTTGTGTCAGGAATCTGCGGATTCTGCCTATGTTTTTAATGGCAAAAGACGCAGATTTGCATATATTATTAACATGCGTGTTTAGGGACAGGTGGGTGTCAATGGTGACACCAAGGTCTCTTGCTGCAGGTACTGGGGATATTATCTCGTCTCCAATCTCCAAAGAGGAGATTGGGTCGATTTTGCGGAAACGTGACCGAAGGTGGAGAAGTTCGGTCTTGTCTGCATTGCAACTGAGACCATTGGTGGTGCACCAGACCATGATGTCTTTAGCGCAGCGCTCAAGT
This sequence comes from Scolanthus callimorphus, assembly GCA_033964015.1. Taxonomy (NCBI): domain Eukaryota; kingdom Metazoa; phylum Cnidaria; class Anthozoa; order Actiniaria; family Edwardsiidae; genus Scolanthus; species Scolanthus callimorphus. The sequence continues at coordinate 7,167,968 of CM066917.1, forward strand.
CTGGACATTTCCGCTTCCCTGGTCTTGCCATTAAAAGAAATATAGAGTTGGGTATCATCAGCGTACATCATGCAAGAGAGTCCATTTGCCTTAATAACATCCTCCAATGGCGCGTGTTTTCAACCGCCAAACATTGCATTCTTTGGTTGTTGAGTCTGCATTATGTTTCGAGCTGTCAAAATTAGTTTGGAATTGTTTGGAATTTGCTGGAACTGTGATTAGTCTGTTAATTAAGCCGAGAGTTCAACTATATTCCATTATTTTCCAAACATTTGACACCTTCCCTTAAGCATCCTTCTGGAATTGCATTGAATTCAAGGGAATTCCAGAAGTCTTTCCTTGACAGAAATAGGCGTTTAAAAACGCATTTTGGAATCCTTTAGAAAACAGTTGAATTCGATGGAATTCCATTCAATTGAACTGTTTTCCAAAAAAGCTTGGAATCCATTTCGCAGGGGCAGCTCTTCGTTTGTCTTCTTTTTCGACATGTCTTCCCTGGCAGTTCTCCTCTACGGCGCTTTGTTTCTTTCCCACGACAAACTTTATTTCTTCATGTTCATGACATCGGTCTCAGCTTCTTTCTGCTCCATGGTAACTCATTTTCTTAATTTTGATTTGTCAGCTTCATTTAACGTTTCATTTTTTTTATGAAGAGGAAAAACCGTCTTCCTCATGACGAAAACTGACACGCAGTCACGAAGTTCACACGAAGTAAAGTCTCAAAGAAAAAAAATCACCTTTCAAATAAAATCGCCGATCGCCAATTTGAACGCGCGAGCGTGCTCATTTTCCCGCCTAAACCGAGACAGGCAACCCACGCCTCTGCGACGACGGACACACAGACGAACAAACCGGAAGTCCATCAGAAAACAGGTCGATGCATATACACTTTTGTGTTGTTTCATTTTCTCCTGCATGTAGCTATGGGGCTCCGCGCCCGCGGGATAGATAGATAGATAGATAGATAGATAGGTTTATTTAAAAGCATTGCAACCATTAGGGTTGAATTACGCTAGTTTACAATAATACTACTAATAATACATTGATAATAATAAAACTAATAACTATAAATTTGATTGTATGTACATTATATATAAAACTCTAAATATTGAAAAGGTAGCAGCTGAAATTGGATAAAAATATTACTTACTCTAAAAATTAATTTAAAGCATTAAAAACTATGAAACTATTCCGAAACCTGTTTGTTTTGGCCTTAGGAACTGCAAAGGCCCGCCTCCTCCTTAGATTGGTGTTACACTCGTTTTTTGGAGGCAGAAGATTGTGAAGTTTGTGGCTTGGTTCAGGTATCTCCTGGAAGAGCTTGATTGTAATTGCCCCACGCCTGTCCTGCAGGGTGGGGAGACCTGTGACCTCTAGGGCCTGTGAATAACACTTCTCGGGAAAGATGATGCGAAGCGCGCGCTTTTGGCAGGATTCTAAATCCGAGCTCCGCTATAATGTGACAGGATTCTAAATCCGAGCTCCGCTATAATGTGACAACAACAGCAACAAAACAATTTATTGTGTCCTCTAAATATACAAAGTTTCTTTTTTATATTTATTTACAAAATAACATTGTGTGGTTCCAGAAATTATCCATACCCCCCCCCCCCCCCCCCCCCCAAGGGAGGGCAATGGAAATTCCGGAGGGGTGGGGGGATCATTTCCATACAAATAGTGTATTTTTCCTTTGAAATTCCAGAGGGGTGGGGGGTCACTTTTCAACACCCTTCTGTGGAGGGGGTATGGATATTTTCTGGGACCACACATTGTTGGAGAACACAGCCACTTAAAATAGCAGAGCTAATCGAGTTTATTAAGTGGCTAAGCCAGACGGTACTAGTCAATATTTTGATGTTAAACGAAAATACACACAAAGAAAAACAAAATGTACAAAATTGAAAAAAAAATGATTAATAATTAATAATGGAATAACTACTATCTTAGATAGGGGACAACACAAAACAGATAACAAACAACAAGAACAAGGGGCATAGGAAAAGAAGCACATTATGTCTCTATATAGTTAAGAGCAGATTTCATATGACTGTGAAAAGTAGGGTCAGATAAATTATGCTCGAAATCTCGAGTATTATGCTTTTGAGCATTGCTCCAAAAAATAGCATTAGGCTCAAAATTATGCTCGAAAAAAATATTATGCTTGACGTATTATTGGTTTTTTTTTCGACGCAATTTCCCATGCCTTTTTATTTAAAACCCCTGGCAACCAGGGTATCAAGCCTCCAATGTTAGTTGAAACATAAAATCCTTTCTTGGAATGATCAAAACAGACTGCACTCACTAATTTTGCATGAAATGTTGGTTTTATTTGAAAACAGAGAACAGAAAAGATAAATCAGACAACCACGGGAAGCCCATGCGATCATTATAGAGGAAGTCGTCGGTGCTAAACATTTTTTAACAAAAATATCGGCATTATGCTGGCATTATGCTCGATGCTCCAACTTTAGTATTATGCTCAAAATTATGCAAGCATAATTTATCTGAGCCTAGTGAAAAGTGCCGCGAAAGAGTTGTATCGCGTCGCGACCCTGACCGTACCGCGACTACGCGATTTCGTTCGGTATCTACAGCAGGCCACAATCTTGGACAAAAGGGTAGAGAAAATGTCAATACCACTTATCTTATGCGTTTTCGACCTAACTTAAGGCCCCGTTTATCCCCCTCCCCCTAAATCAATGTTGGTTATGAAGGGCATCCATCCCTCGACACGTTCCTTGCAACATTGCTTCGGGGGAGAGGGGGGAGGTGGAATGACAGGAGTAAAGCGAAAAGAGAAGCGATTTCAGTGATTTTCTCTACAGGTTTTGTCCAAGATTGTCTGCAGCATGGTGATGACATAGGGATATATATCTGACTATTTTAAAAGTTAGTTGAAATGATAAGAACGTGTTGTTCGATACAGGCATCCCCAGAGTGTTCTTAAAGAATCTGACAGTTGTTTAGATAGTTTTTAGCGGCACTAGAGTCTATTTTAGGCATATTCGTGACGGGGTCCCTGTGGCGCCCTATTTGGATGATAAAAGCGCGCGCACGATGTGAAATGATCGGCATGAAAATGTGAAATTGGTAACTAAACATTACGTTAGTAGCTGATTTGGGGGACCATTGTCTATGACGGTGATATTGCATCGAAAAATGATTGCATATGGTGTTTAAAAAGTAACATCTTGGAAGAAAATCAATCTCTAAAATATTCGCGCTACCTTCTATAAGTCCCTACACTACAGCCAACAGCTCCAGAATAAAGCACCTGACTTGTCAAATAACACGAGGGAGCATGTAAACTATTTCGGAAAGGCTGGCTACTATTAGCGCTAGATCGTAGAAGAAAAATATCAATTCCACGACTTTGCTGGGCTTTTTTATAATCGATTTTCGTGAGCTGAAATAATATCGGCCGCTTCTGTAGTTAGCGAAAAAGGAAAGGTTGTAGATAAAACCCGATATTTGATGGAAATTTCTTAGCAATTGAAACAAAAAAGACACTTGTCGATGAGAAAATCATCTAGGTTTTGATGCAGACCATTTTTCTTCTTTGATCCTTGAGAAGAATTACTATTTTTCCTCGGCGCGAGACACCCCCGACAAAGACAATACTTGTCACCACAGGCAGCCCAAGTTTTTTTTTCTTCAGAAGCTCCTTAGAACCACAGTTTTTTATATTATTTTGAATCTCGGAGTAAGCATTCTATCGTCGTGTTAAAAACTTTCATTTCAAAAAATAAAAACACGGTAAACCAACGAAAAACCACGGAAAACCACGAAAAACCAGGGAAAATTCGGGCCATAAAGAAGAGACAAAAGATCAATATTTTACTTAGTTTTGTTGGTTGACCGAGATTTTTCCTTGGTTGACCGTTTTTTTCTTTCGCCAAAGTGCAGGAAACAGTTGGTTGACCGTGGTTTACCGAAATTTCTAAGACAATACATGAAAATATACGGCATTTTGCCGGCATTGAGATTACAGCCGTCAGCAGGTTTCCAGAAGCAGCAATCTGACGTCACAAATTGCACTATAATTAGTTCATTGAAAATGGTAGCGCTTTTACCTTTTGAGTAATCATATGTTTTACGCTCAGTGAAAAAATCAGAGAAATACGTCGAAACATTGCCGTATAAAATCGAATTATGACACTTTTACGATCGCAGACAATCTTGGACAAAAGGGTAGAGAAAATGTCAATACCACTTATCTTATGCGTTTTCGACCTAACTTAAGGCCCCGTTTATCCCCCCTCCCCCCTAAATCAATGTTGGTTATGAAGGGCATCCATCCCTCGACACGTTCCTTGCAACATTGCTTCGGGGGAGAGGGGGGAGGTGGAATGACAGGAGTAAAGCGAAAAGAGAAGCGATTTCAGTGATTTTCTCTACAGGTTTTGTCCAAGATTGTCTGCAGCATGGTGATGACATAGGGATATATATCTGACTATTTTAAAAGTTAGTTGAAATGATAAGAACGTGTTGTTCGATACAGGCATCCCCAGAGTGTTCTTAAAGAATCTGACAGTTGTTTAGATAGTTTTTAGCGGCACTAGAGTCTATTTTAGGCATATTCGTGACGGGGTCCCTGTGGCGCCCTATTTGGATGATAAAAGCGCGCGCACGATGTGAAATGATCGGCATGAAAATGTGAAATTGGTAACTAAACATTACGTTAGTAGCTGATTTGGGGGACCATTGTCTATGACGGTGATATTGCATCGAAAAATGATTGCATATGGTGTTTAAAAAGTAACATCTTGGAAGAAAATCAATCTCTAAAATATTCGCGCTACCTTCTATAAGTCCCTACACTACAGCCAACAGCTCCAGAATAAAGCACCTGACTTGTCAAATAACACGAGGGAGCATGTAAACTATTTCGGAAAGGCTGGCTACTATTAGCGCTAGATCGTAGAAGAAAAATATCAATTCCACGACTTTGCTGGGCTTTTTATAATCGATTTCGTGAGCTGAAATAATATCGGCCGCTTCTGTAGTTAGCGAAAAAGGAAAGGTTGTAGATAAAACCCGATATTTGATGGAAATTTTCTTAGCAATTGAAACAAAAAAGACACTTGTCGATGAGAAAATCATCTAGGTTTTGATGCAGACCATTTTTCTTCTTTGATCCTTGAGAAGAATTACTATTTTTCCTCGGCGCGAGACACCCCCGACAAAGACAATACTTGTCACCACAGGCAGCCCAAGTTTTTTTTTCTTCAGAAGCTCCTTAGAACCACAGTTTTTTATATTATTTTGAATCTCGGAGTAAGCATTCTATCGTCGTGTTAAAAACTTTCATTTCAAAAAATAAAAACACGGTAAACCAACGAAAAACCACGGAAAACCACGAAAAACCAGGGAAAATTCGGGCCATAAAGAAGAGACAAAAGATCAATATTTTACTTAGTTTTGTTGGTTGACCGAGATTTTTCCTTGGTTGACCGTTTTTTTTCTTTCGCCAAAGTGCAGGAAACAGTTGGTTGACCGTGGTTTACCGAAATTTCTAAGACAATACATGAAAATATACGGCATTTTGCCGGCATTGAGATTACAGCCGTCAGCAGGTTTCCAGAAGCAGCAATCTGACGTCACAAATTGCACTATAATTAGTTCATTGAAAATGGTAGCGCTTTTACCTTTTGAGTAATCATATGTTTTACGCTCAGTGAAAAAATCAGAGAAATACGTCGAAACATTGCCGTATAAAATCGAATTATGACACTTTTACGATCGCAGACAATCTTGGACAAAAGGGTAGAGAAAATGTCAATACCACTTATCTTATGCGTTTTCGACCTAACTTAAGGCCCCGTTTATCCCCCCTCCCCCCTAAATCAATGTTGGTTATGAAGGGCATCCATCCCTCGACACGTTCCTTGCAACATTGCTTCGGGGGAGAGGGGGGAGGTGGAATGACAGGAGTAAAGCGAAAAGAGAAGCGATTTCAGTGATTTTCTCTACAGGTTTTGTCCAAGATTGCAGGTTCGGTACCGCCACCGCGACAGAACCGCGCCGTGTCACGGTACTTTTCACAGTCATACGAAATCTGCTCTATGTAGTCATTACTACGGCAAAACAAAGTCAAATGCCACGTTTCATTTGTCTATAAACATTGACAATGCTTACTATTATTAGTTGGAGATCAACGTATCTGATAATGATATGCTAATTCAAACCATAGAGTACTAAAGTGATGACGTCACAAAAAAAAAACGTCAATCGATTTAGCAATATTTGACCCTACAAACCAAATTGACGCAATTCGGTTGCAACGCAACGAGATATGAAACGCTGAATACCAACCTAATTTTCTTCAACAAATCACGTATTTTTGGTCCAGTTCAAGTTTTGAACTGTATCTAAAATACAATGATTTGTTAAAGAAAATTATTTATACATCGATCGGTCCAAAACCCGGTCGCGTTTCAACCGATTCACCTCTTTTTTTGTATGCAACGTTCTTTGCAGTCAGTTTTTCAATATTTCTGAAATAACAAATTTAAAAATATCGGAAATTCGAAACTTTTCACATTTAATTTTAACGTCAAATAAGCAAGCTACAAATTATAAGACTATTTCAGACTATTTAAGGAGGCTGCCTACAATTTTTTCTGCCCTCAACGCCCAATCTTTGTATGCCTGCTGTTCACGCTCAAAAACCTGTACCAGTCTGAACTTTCACATGGTTACCCTGGAGGGTTTGAACTTTATTGTAGTGTGCATTTTGTTGTGATCGGAGTTGCTATAGCAACGTTATAACCACACCCTTGTTTATAATTAGCAGCCATCGGACGCGTTTCGCGACCTAAACTTTTCAAATGACACCCCTCGCACTAATCCCTGAGTAGCTAACATTAATCACAGCAAGTTTGGAGAGCATTCATTGGGCCGATTTTATGTTATTCGAACGGACTTTTTCAGGCTCCAAAATGTCAAAGTTATTTATGCCGCAAAGATTTCCTTGAAAAAGAATGGCTAATATCTGCGGAATTAAAAGATCCTTGCCGCCCGAATAATCTACAAACCCAAGGCAATGTACTAGCCAAATTTCACTTCTTGGAATGCTTCCGATTTTGTTTGGCATGTGTTCAAGCAAACTGCAAAATTTGAGAAATTATATTATAAATCTTACGTTTGTTATAAAATTTACACTTTTCGCCTCTGACAAAAATCTCATATGATTTTTTTTTTGATACTTCCGTAAATTAATCTTGAATATATACCAAAAATAACCCTCTAAGTCTCGAGTTCATTGAAGTATTTTAAGGCACCGAGAAAAAATGCTAAACTTCACCACTCTTTCGGTTTGCTCGAGCCGGTTTTTGTCATTGTACTTTGTTTTCACCTGTTGTAGCTTTCACGTGGTTTTCCCTGTAATCAGTGAAGCGAACTACATTCCAGCGTGTTGTAGTTTTCATGGGCCATTGACTCAACATTCATCTGACTCGCAAAGCGTAGCAAACAATGTCACGCAATAACAAGCCAACAACATTTATTATGAAGGTTAACTTGATAATGTTGAGCTTTCTAACTCTTTGCATTCTGTTGATTAGAAAAATACTGAATTGTTGTTCGCGTCTTTTCTTGTTTACCTAGTGGTTTTTATCATTTGAGATGTCTGAGAAAAGTCAGTTATCTGTCAAGTTAAACATTTATATGGCCAGCCTGAACGCTTGTAAATCCAAGCTGTAAATGTTTTCTATTATCTATTTGTTGGATCTTATCTCGCGATATTCATTGTCACTAAATGGCTTTTCAGGTAAGTCATAAGCCAACACGTGAAAAGAGAAGGCATTTAGCAACACTAGCAATCAAGGCAACTCAAATTATTTTGTCTTCATTCGGCCAAAACAAAAAAAGAAAATGGAAGGAGTGCCTGGTATTTTTTTTGAGAGCCCTAGCTGCTATTTTCGTCTGCTTAACCGGCTTGCAGGAATCTATTTTTCCAGCTCAGAAGCTTACGGGTTATTTTTGGAGGCATCGACTGCAACAATCCATGTAATGGTCTGTACCTAAAAGGAAATAGAATATGCATTATCTTTTGTTGTTGTAGTTAGTTAGTTTGATTCCCATGATGGAATCTAGTCCGCTTCACTGATTACAGGGAAAACCACGTGAAAGCTACAACAAGTGAAAACAAAGTACAATGGCAAAAACCGGCTCGAGCAAACCGAAAGAGTAGTGAAGTTTAGCATTTTTTCTCGGTGCCTTAAAATACTTCAATGAACTCGAGACTTAGAGGGTTATTTTTGGTATATATTCAAGATTAATTTACGGAAGTATCAAAAAAAATTCATATGAGATTTTTGTCAGAGGCGAAAAGTGTAAATTTTATAACAAACGTAAGATTTATAATATAATTTCTCAAATTTTGCAGTTTGCTTGAACACATGCCAAACAAAATCGGAAGCATTCCAAGAAGTGAAATTTGGCTGGTACATTGCCTTGGGTTTGTAGATTATTCGGGCGGTAAGGATCTTTTAATTCCGCAGATATTAGCCATTCTTTTTCAAGGAAATCTTTGCCGCATAAATAACTTTAACATTTTGGAGCCTGAAAAAGTCCGTTCGAATAACATAAAATCGGCCCAATGAATGCTCTCCAAACTTGCTGTGATTAATGTTAGCTACTCAGGGATTAGTGCGAGGGGTGTCATTTGAAAAGTTTAGGTCGCGCAACGCGTCTGATGGCTGCGTATTATAAACAAGGGTGTGGTTATAACGTTGCTATAGCAACTCCGATCACAACACAATGCACACTACAACAAAGTTCAAACCCTCCAGGGTAACCATGTGAAAGCTCAGACCGGTACAGGTTTTTGAGCCTGAACAGCAGGCAAACAAAGTTTGGTGGTGGAGAGCAGAAAAAATTGTAGGCAGCCTCCTTAATTACAATAACTTGCATGTAACCATAGCAACTAATTATTATATATTTCAATAGCACTCATTCTCGTTCCCAGAGTCTCATGTGATTTGTATAGGTAATAGCATGGTTTGTAGTGATATTTGGCATAAATGCCACGAGTGATATGTGTAAACTGTTTGTAATTTCACGAGCCGTCTTCGGCGATCCGTTGCGATACGTCAGAAGCGCGTGCAAAACAAGTGCGAAAATTGAAAACTTTTGAGTCAAAACTCTCGGGTGTTTTGCTCTTTTTTACGCTTATTTTTGTAAATCTGGTAATTCTGCTAAACAACAGTCTTTGAAAAATAATGACCTGTACGTTTGCTGCAAGAAAACTTCAGTTTTTCTTGAATTTCTGATTGCGGCTTGAAATCACACTCCTCGACGATTGAAATCACACTATTACGCTGAAATCACACTCCTCTCAACCAATCAAAATGCAGGAATTACTGAGGTCATATTATAATGACAGTAAGAGCCTCTGGTGGCAGACAAAACCGCATGTCCAAGGTTTTTCCATATATGGTGACCGTCTTTATCGGTTAGGCGAATTTCAAAATGGCGAGCGGGAATTATCGGCCAATCAGAATCGACCTATGATTGCCTGGCGTCAGAGTCTACGACAAACAACAAACAGCGGAGTAGACACTGGGAACGAGATTGGATAGCAGTAGTAGAACGAATCACGTGACTAACGTTACCCTGCTGGGATTACACACAAGTATGTGTTCTCATGCAACCATGTGCACGTGTTTGCTACCAAAACATGTAACAAGAATACGACCACCTGCTAGTACTGACACGTACCGGGGTCTACCAATGACACCAGATGATTTCGCTACTAAACGACCATCAAGTGTGAACTTTTGTAAGCGGTGATTCTCATTGTCACACACCACGAGGTAACCATCACCGTCTAGTGCCAGACCATCAGGGTGATTGAGCTCACCATCAGCACTACCTGGTCCTCCTATTACGGATCGCCTGATCACTGATGATGAGCTCACGTTCTGTTGTAGCACATGCACGACATTGTTATCCCAGTCAGACACAAACAGCTGGTCACCACGTGAGGTTACACTGAATGGATTAAAACCCTCACCACACACTTGATGGTCAATCTGGAAAAGATACTCACCTTGTCCAGTGAATACCTGGACTCTACTCTTATCACACACTAAGATGTGCCCACGCTCGTTAACATGGACACCACGTGGGTACTCAAACTCACCAGGACCTCGACCTTGTCTACCGAAACATCTGAGAACTCCTCCTGTGTTTGTGTTAAATATGACAATTCTGTTGTTATAATAGTCAGATACAACAATATCATCATCATTAAGAAATGATACATCATGAGGACTCCTCAACTGTGTTTGACCACGCCCTGTGATGCGAATTGTCCTGAGCAGTACACCCTCTACAGTAAACACACAAACACAATCAGACGAGATATCTGTAATAGCGATCTTCGTGTTTGGTTTATTAACCGCAATACCACATGGCTCTTTTAGCGGTTCATCCATTCCCGTCATGACAAACTGTCCGATCACCTTCAGTTCCTGTGGTTTCACATCCAAACCCATCGGGCTGTTCGACACGTGTTGTCCAGTCACCATCACACTCATAGTGAAATGTCCAGGGACTTTTGGTTGAAACTCGACATTACACTTCCCTGCTGTGCTCTCTGATATTTTGCGATCTTTAACATCATTCTGGGGCTCGACAACAACATCCACGCCGGTTTTAGAAAATCGCTCATTAGGTTCCCCTGAGGAGTTTCGAAGGAATACACACAAAGATACTTTATGTAGAGCTTGTAAATCGTGGACTTCAGATTCTACGCGAACGGAACATTTCTCTGCATCCACTACCGACATGTCACGAATACACCCGAGCCCGTTTTCTTGTATCTTAAACAGTTCGGTGTTTGGTATGAATTCAAAATCGTGCGCCAAATCATCGAGCTCTATCTGAATTTTGTAAAGATCTTTTAACCGCTCCTCTATCGGAACTTTAGACTCCATCACGTGAGATTTTGTAGCGTACTTAGACAATCTAGTCACGTGATCCTTGGCTGCGCGGATCTGCCTTAACAAATGCTGTAGTTCTTCCTTCCGACTGATCGCTTTTCTGGCCTCTTCATCGATCTGTCTGAGCAAGTTTCTCTTATGTTCTTCAATAAAATTTACAAATTCCTCAAACGCTTTGATTACCTGTGATTTTGTTTTGTCTGTGTTTCTTCTTATTGTAGATATTTGTTCATTTATCAGCTCCAATTTCCGTTCCTCTTCTGCGGCTTTTCTTTCGAGCCTCACGAGTTGTTCTTCAAACGAGGCTTGCTGTTCTGCGGCTGCTATATCCAAGTCAGATGTATCATGTGTTGTTTGATGGTTTCGAAGGCATTTTTCACACAGGCAAGTCTGGCAGGTACCACAAAAATACTTCAAGATCTCATTTGCGTGGCTCTGTTTAACACAGAATGACGGACGTCGAAGTATTACCGTCAAATCTTGATGTCGTAGCTCGCTGAGATTTAAGATTTTATGCGCTTCGAAAAATACCTTGTGTGCATTGAAGCACTGCTCGCAAAAGAAGCGAGGGCAATCACAGCAATAGAATGTTGACGGGCTTGCTCTTTGGCAAACGGAACAATTTGGTAGCCCAGAACTTGCAGCGGCACCCGTTTCTGTAAGACACAAAACTTGTCTGATATTAACGAGTACTTCGCTTGTGGGTAGAGACGCTAAATCTTCGCTTCTTGGAAGAGAAGTGCTCGTCTTACAAAGCGGACAATATAGTTGAGCTCCGTCATGGTCGAGTCTGGCGGTTCTTGTCAAGCAGTTCTCACAAAAGACGTGCAAACACTTGAGTATTTTCAGATCTTGTGCAGGCTCAGTGCACATGGAACATTTTAGGGCGTTCCTCAAGCTCTCTTGTAATATTTCCATGGCGAGAAACGAAAGAACAACGTTGCTAAACTTCGTTCTGCTATACTCTGCCAAGTCATGTGACTTGCGCAATGCTAGACATGACCCTCTTGATTATTCTGTCTGCGAGAATAATATGTTGCGTTACAATAGACGGACCGCGCGGGGGGCTAGAATAATCAGGGATTACTTCTCTACTCTCATGTGAGTGCTATTGTCGTGAAAAGTGTTGAAATACCATTATTCCCATTTGATGCGTCTTTTTGTCATTCATATAATCTATTTTTCTTCGGCCTCCTTCTTCAGACTTGAGCTAGGGATTTTGATTTAGCGTAATGCTAATTGAATGCTGGCCAAGCGCCAGTTTACAAACCTGCCGATAGCCAGGTCAGGCTGTAGCTTGATGACCTGTCTTATGTGTCTGTCATATTTTACAGCTTGCTTGGTTTGTTTGCAGAAAACACAAAACACAGACATCTGAGCACGGGCAATAGGATAGTAAGCACGGGCAATAGGATAGTAATGAGGGAATTTTATATTTAGTAGACAAAGCAATATTTTGTCTTTACCAAATTTCCCTTGCGTTTAGAAGCCAAAAGCTCTTGTCTTCAACTTATCTGCTCTCAAAATTGCTGAGAGAGTATATTTGAAGACAAAACCATTGTCTTCTAGGCGTAGTCGAACGAAGCGCTGTTGTTACATTGCGCGTATTGGACTACTCGGCAAAGTGAGGGAAATCAATATTTCGTTTGCTCTTGTCAGCGTGAGCTCGACTTTTATCCATGTGGGATGGCTGCTTTCTAAATGCACATGCACGGTGAAACTTTAATGACGTCACTGTTTTTGTTCAATTTGACCTGAAATTCTTAAAACTTTGTTTTTTCGCCTCCTTCCATGCTATGTAGTCGGTGGTGTTGTTTTGTTTCCATAGGTTATAGAGCTGGAAATGTTTACTAGCATATCTGTGTCGGTCATCGGATATTGTCCAATAAAAATCGCCAAATGTCGGAATATTTCTCAGTTATGATCAACCACTTCGAGTCACATTCCTTTCTAGCCTTCCAGCCAATTACATTGGAGGTTCCATATATCGGAACTTTTCCCCGCCAGTCTGACTCATGCAATCAGAGGTCTTGTCTTAAACTATGACGTCGATACTCAAATTTATTAATCGATTCAAGCTTGAAATATTTCCAGTCAAATCATGTAAATCGAAACATAGAAACAGAAACTATCTGTTAGATTAACAGAAAATACAACTTCCAATCGTTTTGTTCATATTTTGTACGCTTTGAACGTGATTGCGGGTTTGTTTATATTTTTACGTTCTATCAAGTCGCAGAAAACAATGCGACACGCACGCCACGTGGGCAGTGGGGGACTTTCCATTCTTTGGCATCTGTTTTGTCATGGATGATACAGAACAAAGAGAACAAAGAAATGTGATTCGAATGTGAGCAGCCGTTCGTGGGGAGGGAAGCGTTGCGTGACCGACACAAAGAACGGACTGCGCGGAAGACTAAGACCCCGTCCACACTACTCCGTTTTCAAACGAAAACGGATACTTTTTGCTCCGGATACGGCTATCGTCCACACTACAACGCCGAAAACGATACCGAAAACGGATCAATCCGAAAACGCTCTCCAGAGTGGAGCGATTTGAAAACGGAGCTGTTTGAAAACGCTGTTTTGTAGTGTGGACGGGTGAAAACGATGCTATCTGAAAACGATGACGTCACCACAGCAAACCCGACCAATTTCGCGGGCCAACAGATCGAAATGCGCATGCCTCGAGCTTGTTTGAGCATGCCCACTGAATGCATAAGAGCGTTTTCGTACGAATACGCGTTGTAGTGTGGACGGGCGAAAACGATACGAAAACGATAAGTGTGGACGCAGATCTTTTTGAAAACGGAGCAAAAAGTATCCGTTTTCGTTTGAAAACGGTGTAGTGTGGACGGGGTCTAAAGCTACGGCTAAACTAGGATATATGTAGCGCGCAACATTTGTGTCCTGCATGTTTCCCCGAGTGACTAAACTGGGAAACATCACACGCGTGTGTCTCGGACACATAACATGTTTCTTGTCTTGCAAAGAAACATTTCTTTGTGTCCCGGCTAAAATTTGTTGCGCACAACAATGTTTCTCGCGTGGCTAAACAGGGAAACATGAAGGAAACATGTGTCCGGCTACAATGTTGCGCGCTACATGTGTCCTAGTTTAGCCAGGGCTTAAGAATCAGGATACTTAGCGGCCAACCTGATTATTGGATTTCTGAAAAACGGAATCCAGAAATTGTCCGAGACCGATTCCTGTTTTCGGTTTTCTGAAAACAGAAATCAAATGTTCCTTTTCCTTGACTCGGTATTCGGAAAGAGAAGACAAAGTTCACTGGCGAAATGATCGATTTATCCGTTTACTCAACTTTGGATAGTCCCCGAAACTTGACCGGGCTTCCTGTGGTGTCTCGTCTACCTTGTTTCCAGGTTCTTGACCGTGAAAAACACAGCAGAAAATGCACAGAACATATTTTCTCGAGTATATTTGAGTTCTGGTTGAGTTTGAAGTATTCTACGTCAATAAAAATAGTGAAAAACTTGCTGGGATTCCAAATATGGTATGCAGATACTTCCTTATAAGGAAGTTGAAGAAAGTCGACAATTTTTAAGGGAATTTTCTTGATATGCAGGAATCAGAAATCGAAATCAAGTTTCGGGGACTATCCAAAGTTGAGTAAACGGATAAATCGAACATTTCGCCAGTGAACTTTGTCTTCTCTTTCCGAATACCGAGTCAAGGAAAATGAACATTTGATTTCTGTTTTCAGAAAACCGAAAACAGGAATCGGTCTCGGACAATTTCTGGATTCTGTTTTTCAGAAATCCAATAATCAGGTTGGCCGCGAAGTATCCTGATTCTTTGACATGCACTGCAGCGAATTCAGGCAATAATAGTCACGTGTTAAATGAGTGATGATGGTTTTACAAGGCTAATGATTGGCTGACTTGGAAATGATTCAGCAGCAACTTGTAATTTCTCTCGTTGATGATTGGCTATGTCATATTGGTTCTGAGTGCAGTCATTCAAAATAAGAGGCATAATTTGACATTGAACTGCTGTACCTGAAGCAAGCCCTTCATGATACATGATTTCACGAACAACGTTGCTTGACATACGTGTGTCTACCTAATTAAAAAAATGCTGATGTGGAATTGGTCATTGGAAGGCATTGTTTGATATTCAATCAAGCAAAGTAGATACCCTTGTATACCGTGCTTAAACGACTAAGGCCTGGGGCATACGTCGAATTAGGGTTGCGTCGATTACGTTTTTTTCAAAAGATGCCGACTCATTACACTTTCAAATAACAAATTATCTATTGTTTTAAATGTATTCGATGCGACTTTAACTCGACGTATGTCCTAGGCCTAACTCCCATAGCAACTGTGGACTAAGCTATCTGGCTGTGTTTGTTTTTCTAGGTTGGTTGTGCAGTGTTACCAATCAGGATACTTCGCGGCCAACCTGATTATTGGATTTCTGAAAAACAGAATCCAGAACTTGTCCGAGACCGATTCCTGTTTTCGGTTTTCTGAAAACAGAAATCAAATGTTCATTTTCCTTGACTCGGTATTCGGAAAGAGAAGACAAAGTTCACTGGCGAAATGTTCGATTTATCCGTTTACTCAATTTTGGATAGTCCCCGAAACTTGATTTCGATTTCTGTTCCTGTTTTCTGAAAACAAAAATCAGGATTCGATTTTTGATTTCTGTTTTCTAAAAACAGAAATCAGGATTCGATTTTTCATTCCTGTTTTCTGAAAACAGAAATCAGGATTCGATTTTGATTCCTGTTTCTGAAAAACAGAAATCAGGACGATTCAGATTCAACTAGCAGTTTCTTACAGAAATGCCCCGTGGGGGGGTGGGAGGTAGCTTCTTACTTCCGGTTTTGCAATGGACAGCTCTTCCCTCACTCTTCCCCCCATTGGGCGCTAGCTTCTTACTTCCGGTTTTGCGGATAAGAGCAACGGCTCCCCTCTCCCCCCCCCCCCCAAAAAAAACACCACCTCACCTCAGTCCGTGACACGTACGCCTGTCACGCAATGGCTGAGTGCTTTTTTAAACCGCACCGGGGGAGTTGAGGACATACGGAAACTTTTTCAGGGTGGTTGTGTGCCCGAAGACTGGAAATTCCAAGGGGAGGGGTAAAAAGGTGACTTTCCAGGAGCACTTAGATTTTCCAAGTAGATTTTCCAGGGTTATTTTGCGACAGGAAAAAATGGAACTTCTAGAGGGAAAGGGGAGGGGGGGGGGGGGTCTTTTTAAGGGAGCCCCCCCCCCCTCCCGTGAGAAGGTTTAAAAGTGCAAAAATGCATTGCGTGACCGGGACTGAGATGAGGTGGTGGTGGTGGTGGTGGTGGGGGGGGAGCCGTTGCTCTTATCTGTGGGGAGGAGTGGGAGCTGTCAATTGCAAAACCGGAAGTAAGAAGCTAACTCTTTACCCCCTCCCCTCCCCCACCCCACGGGGCATTTATGGGAGGTACTGCTAGTTAAATTTGAATCCTGATTTTTGTTTTTCAGAAAACAGGAATCAAAATCGAATCCTGATATTTGTTTTCAGAAATCAGGAATCAAAAATCGAATTCTTATTTCGGTTTTCAGAAAACAGGAATCAGAAATCGAAATCAAGTTTCAGGGACTATCCAAAGTTGAGTAAACGGATAAATCGATCATTTCGCCAGTGGACTTTGTCTTCTCTTTCCGAATACCGAGTCAAGGCAAAGGAACATTTGATTTCTGTTTTCAGAAAACCGAAAACAGGAATCGGTCTCGGGCAATTTCTGGATTCTGTTTTTCAGAAATCCAATAATCAGGTTGGCCGCGAAGTATCCTGATTGTTACCCTCGCCTCCTCCTGACTTGACAGACACTCCCTTCGCGTTCATCACTGCATCAATGATGAACACGATCATGGCCAGGAAACCAAACACCTAGACAAGATTACCACCGTCAAAAATGAACATTTTCTTGAATATGTGTTACCAGAGGATTAGACTTTAGTAGCGCACCTCAGCTTAAAGTCAAGTAAAATTCATGCAAACACATACAGAGAGTGAACATAGCGCATTTCAGATATCTGTCAAAAGTCACTGTCAGGATTGCGTTTTCTGCACGATCTAATAGACCTCCTCGGCTTGGGCGTAATGTTTTCCCATTTCAGATCACGTGGCATTCGGTATTCATCGGCATTCGGAAAGAAAAGACAAAGTTCACTGGCGAAATGATCGATTTATCCGTTTACTCAACTTTGGATAGTCCCCGAAACTTGATTTCGATTTCTGATTCCTGTTTTCTGAAAACCGAAATCAGAATTCGACTTCTGATTCCTGATTTCTGAAAACAGAAATCAGGATTCGATTTGTATTCCTGTTTTCTGAAAAACAAAAATCAGGATTCAGGATTCAGATTCAACTAGCAGTACCTAACATAAATTCCCCGAGGGGTGTGTGGGGGGGGGGGGGGGGGGGGGGGGGAGTTGCTAGCTTCTTACTTCGGGTTTTGCAATTGACAGCTCGCAATGCATTTTTGCATTTTAAAAACCTCCTCACGGGGGGCGGGTGAGCGCCTCCCTAAAGACCCCCTTCCCTGGAATTTCCACTCGTGAAACAGACCTCCTCCCCTCGCATTTCAAACCTCATAAAGCTAAATGGAAAATCTAAATGTTCCTGGAAAGTCACCTTTTTACCTCCCCCTTGGAATTTCCAGTCTTCAGGCACACAACCCCCCTGAAAAATTTTCCGTAGGTCCTCAACTCCCCCGGTGCGGTTTAAAAAGCACTCAGCTATTGCGTGACCGGCGTACATGGTGTCGGGGACTGAGGTGAGGTGCTTTTTTTTGGGGGGGGAGGGGGGCGTTGCTCTTATCCGCAAAACCGGAAGTAAGAGGCTAACGCCCCATGGGGGGAAGAGGCGGAGGGAAGAGCTGTCCATTGCAAAACCGGAAGTAAGAAGCTAGCCCCCCCCCCCCCCCCCCATATCAAGATAGTTGCCTTGAAAAAGTGTCGACATACTCCAACTTCCTTATAAGGACATATCTGCATACCATATTTGGAATCCCAGTAAGTTTTTCACTATTTCTATTGGCTTAGAAAGCTTAAAACTCAACAGAAACTAAAATATACTCGAGGAAAGACGCTATGTGCATTTTCCACTGTGTTGTTCACGGTCAAGAGCCTGGCAACAAGGTAGACAAGATACCACAGGAAGCCCGGTCAATCTCTAGAAAAGCGACACTGCTATCTTGATATGCCCCCCCCCCCCCCCAGAAATCGAAATAGAGTTTCGGGGAAATCCGTGGCACAAACCGGCAATTCTACTTTCCACTTGACTTTCACTTCTGATTCCAGAAAATACCACCTTTTCCTGCTTCACATATTTGTCACTTCTGAAATCCATGAAAATACCCGACCTTATTCGGATTTTCTCCTTCAAAAAGTCCACTTTTTACTTAGCATATCAAGATAGTTCCATTGAAAAAGTGTCGACATTCTACAACTTTATAAGGAAATATCTGCATACCATATTTGGAATCCCAGTAGGTTTTTCACTATTTCTATTGGCTTAGAAAGCTTAAAATTCAACCAAATTTCAAATATACTCGAGGAAAGATACTATCTGCATTTTCCACTCTCGTGTTCACCGGTCAAAAGCCTGACAAAGGGTAGGCAAGATACCACAGGAAGCCCGGTCAATCTCTAGAAAGGCGACACTGCTATCTTGATATGTTTCAAGATTGGTCAAAAACAAGAAAAAAAAACTAAATTTTTCCGGTTTTTTTGCAAGCTTTTCCGGCTGGGAAAAGATGTCACCTTTTTCCCATCGAAATTAATCAATTCTGCATTTACAAGGCTTTGTTCTTCGATGAAAAAATAAGACTGGGGATGTCATCGAAGTAGCAAGGGGAAGCAACTAAATGGTCACGTTATGTGGTGTCATCGTTTACGTCATCAAATATCTCAAGCATCAACCTTCCAAACTTGGCGGTTGATCTCTTTTAATAGCACGTGGGAACAAGTACATAGTCACCGTCGGACGTTGCCGGAACGATATCGATTTGACGTACATGAGGCGAAGTCCACAGGGAGCCAAAGGATGTACTGCGCGCGCAATGCAATACTGTTGTAGTTTTTTAAAAGATGGCGGACGTGTAAACAACATGGTAGAACGTTCTATGGAGGATATCAGCGTGGAAACCAATGCGATCGACCTTAACGGGTGTCTAGAAAACGAAGACCTAAGACCTAAGACCCAAAGCTACGACCCAAAAGCTACGACCCCGAAAGCTACGACCCCGAAAGCTACGACCCCGAACGCCAGAAAAGCTACGATACGTAAATTACCTGGTCAGCTGCTGCGTCGACACTATAGATCTAGCCTGCTGAATTAGCAGGTGTTAGAGCAACAGCTGATTCGCTGTTTTTAGGTCGTTTTACTTTATAAAACAGACTATCCAGCAGACGGGCGCCATCTTGGACGCGGTCAAAATTGAATCTGGGACCGAGTGACAAAACAACGGGTAGAGGGGAGGGGGTGGGGCACGCAAAATAGGTTTTAGGGTCTAATAGAATTTTAGAATTTTTGCCACGGTTTTAGAATTTTCCGGGTTTCCCTTATGATACCGTTTTTGTCCAGCATACAGCTAGTAAAAAACGCCCATCAGAGTTTATTTATATTTTATATATTTTCAATAACACGTTTTGCAACTCCAACCAATTTCGTTGGCTCTGTCGTTTTTCAACGCACCAGACTCTATTTCTTTTGAAGGCTCTGTCCTTTTTCAGCACCTCACGGCCAACTGCATATTTGGAATCATTTTATAAGGAAGCGATAGGAGATTCGATCGTTTTTTGATAATACACAAAGTCCGTAATAGGTATTAGTACGTGTATTTTTACGATTATCTTAAAATTATTTTACTACCACCATTTTCGTTTAACCCTTTTTTCGAGTAGGTTTACGCGTTTCAAACGTGCACATTTTCTCGAGAAGTTGTCGCGTTTCTCGCTCGCTGATTGGCTGCTGTTTTGACCGTTATTTTTCAGCCAATCAGCGAGCAAGAATCGCGACAACTTCACGACAAAACATGCATGTTTGAAACGTAAACCTACGCGAAAAAATCGTCAAGCTTCAGGGTTGAACGAAAATGGTAGTAACCACGCCGATTGTGGTATCCTTTTGGGATGCAGTCTTAAACTGTGACGATTATTGTCGATCAAAAGGGAGCCCGGTCCCCCTCTGTTTTGGCTGCGCAAGCAGCCCCCCCCCCTCCTTGTGTGCACCCCCCTCCTCCTCCTTGTGTGCAATACAGTACATCGAAAAGTGAATTCACCACCCCTTTGTGTTCAAGATCGTTGTTGTAAGATGCTCGTAAACTGCAGAGCATCATGTCTGAGACAAGTGTCTCTTTTTCTATATAGTTAAGTGTATAAGCATTCCTTTCATTCGCCATTGTTATACAAGCGCCACTTCTTTAATTTATCAGCCGATTTATTCAGCATGTAAACGAGAATAAGCAGGACGCGTGTTTTGCTAATGTTGCTGTGACACGAGGATCCGCAGGCCTGATATTTTTGGTTCCAAGATTTAATAAGTAATCATAGTCATGCCGGGCTTTTATTGACAGATAGGTTCAAGGAACAAACGATTCCGCTGGCAGTAACAATAGAGTCGGTGTCAACAGCCCTGTTGATTGGCATTTTCGAGAGCTTAAATAATAATCCTTGTTTTTATTGCCAAAATGGCATCTCAAGAATGTGGCCGTCGCACGGCCAAGTCTATTATATCTGTTTACAAAAAATGTAGGGCCTGCGGCCCTCGTGTATGGTACAAAAAGTTGACCAAACTACAAAAAAACGTTGATTGGCTCATTGCGCTTTTGCTTCTTTGCCGGATATCAGGAAACAAAATGCGCAGTGACAAAAGCGATTTGGCAACACTTAAGTCACTTATTAATGTTGCACTACTTATAGGAAGTTTCATATACCGAGCATATCATTGTTAAAGTTTTCGCGGATTGGCAGGCAGGCGCGAAGCCAGCAGAAATTGTGTTATTGAATATATACATAAAACATAAATAAACTCTGAAGGTGGGCGGGCGTTTTTTTACTAGTTGTGTGCTGGACAAAAACGGTATGATATCATAAGGGAAACCCTGAAAATTCTAAACGTGCCAAAATTCTAAGATCCTAAAACCAGGGGCAAATAAAACCTATTTGCGTGCCCCACCCCCTCCCCTCTACCCGTTGTTTTGTCACTCGGTCCCAGATTCAATTTTGACCGCGTCCAAGATGGCGGCCCGTCTGCTGGATATAGTCTGTTTTATAAAGTAAAACGACCTAAAAACAGCGAATCAACTGTTGCTGACACCTGCTAATTGAGCAGGCTAGATCTATAGTGTCGACGCAGCAGCTGACCAGGTAATTTACGTGTCGTAGCTTTCTGGCGTTCGGGGTCGTAGCTTTCGGGCTCGTAGCTTTCGGGTCGTAGCTTTTGGGTCGTAGCTTTTGGGTCGTAGCTTTTGGGTCTTAGGTCTTAGGTCTTAGGTCTTCGTTTTCTAGACACCCCGACCTTAACATCAAGGATAGAGGTAAGGAGAAACTTAAAGTAATATAAACCTGTTAGGAAATATCTACCTTGCTGTTGTCGTATAGTCATCCCGCAGTTTAACTCAGAGTACACGTAGTAAGGGTGGTTTATTTCAATATGGTAGTTCGTGTTGCCTCAGTAATTCTAGTCTTGTTCTGTTTCTCGCTGAAACTTCACGCTATTGCTAGTCCCAAAGGCGGGACTTCAGGACATCCCTCACGCGTTTAAATAGCATGATTTGTGGTGATATTTTTTTGGAATAACTTAAGTGAAATCCCACTCGTTGATATGTCTGAACTGTTGTAATTTCACGAGCCGTCTTCGCGAGTGAAATTACAAACAGTCTAGACATAATCACGAGTGGGATTTATTCTCAAAAAAGTATCACGTACAAACCATGCTATTAATTGTTTATAATATGATGTTAGTCATTCACTGCAAATTTTGTCCCTTGCAAAACAAGCACATCCGTTGCGATATATATTACGTCAGAAGCGTGTGCAAAACAAAGTGCTAAAGTTGAAAACTTTTGAGTTAAAACTCTCGGGTGTTTTGCTCTTTTTTACACTTATTTTCTTAAATCTGGTAATTCTGCTTATAATAACAGCAGTCGTTGAAATATAATGACCTGTAAGTCATTAAAGAAAAAAAAGAAAGAAAACTGAAGTGTTCTTGAATTTCTGATTGCAGCTTGAAATCACACTCTCCTCAAGGATTGAAATCACACTCCTATCAAGCAATCAAAATATTGTGGAATAAATAACAATTTTTCTGTTAAGTTTAAATAAATTTGCATACTCAGTATTGGATTCCAAGGAGTTTATTGGCATTTCTGCGGAACAATTTCCATGCGAGCAGAGGCTACTTTTTAATCTCCCTGCATTTTCTTTTACTTTAATGTTTTCTTGTGTGTTTCAACTACGCAAAAGTAGCCTCTGCATACAAATGTCATTTCTCTGTCACGTATGTCTGAGAAAATGCCGTGAGCTTGGAGAAACTGGTTGATCAAGTTTGTGCACAAGCAAGAAAAATGTCAATTTATCTGCTCTACAACTTACACAAAATCACTTTTTGTGGCCTTTAATGACTCGTTTACTCAATTTAAAGGCTCTTAAACGCTTCTCTGATACTCATTCTAAAGTTTGTTTTTGAGATTTTGCTGGATATAGTTTTATTTTCTACAGAAATTTGATCAAAATGTTGTGCGTTGGTCATTGAACTAGAAATCACTCATGAAAGCGTGCACTGTTTTCGAAGCAAAAACACTGACGCAATTCTTGTAAAACCAGCCAAACAGTCAAGTATACGTGCACGATCCTGGACGAGGTTGTGACATTTGTGTGCAGAGGCCACTTCAAGAAGTGGTCTCTGCTAGCAGGGAATGGAGCAATCTGATTGGCTCCACTTCTCACTACATTTATTTGCAAAAAAATAAGCCAGAATAAGTTTTGAAAATTCATATCTCAGTCAGTGTTCAAGCAATCTTCACCAAACTTTACAATTTTACTAATGCTGATGTGTAGAATTGAATACTGGATTTCATTTTCTGATAACTATTGAATATTATTAATCAATTTTGTGTGTTAACGGCCTATTGCCGCTCAAAGTTATGTATTTTTCTGCGATCTCTGGCTACCACAATGTGCTAATTACGCATTCAGGATATCAGATGATCTTGTTTTGTGACAATAATTTTTGTTTCTATAACACTACAATGCAAGATTAAAGAAAATAACAAATTTGGCTTGATATAACGTCCTTCAGACATGCAGCAGGGAATTCAAATAAACAGAGCTTATTTATCTTCCTAACCAACCAGTTGTGTATTTCATTTTATTTTTATTTGATATCAAAATATCTTACTTCTTATTAATACTTCAGCCTTTCAGACTTTTTTATTCTTACTTTTAAATATTATTTACAGGAGTGGCTGATCCGCAAATAGGCTAACTTAAGGCGGATCACCAGAAGCCTTTAATCAGGGTTTTTAAATACATATATGTGTATCAGGGTTTTTGTTCAATTTATGCTAAGATTTGAAGAAGAAGAAGAGCTAATGAAAGACGATTACTATTTTAAAGCAGAAAAAAGGTAAAGCATAGTTTTATTGACAGAGAGTCAAGGCCTGTGATTTTTAGCACATCCCTGATTTGAGAGATATCAATGTAGTCATCGTACCTGTATAAAATATTGATTAGGGTGGAATGCAGGTTTTCTTTGAAACGCTTCTTTGGAAGGTCTCGCAAGGTCACTGGTTAAAGTCGTTCCACACCATTGCACCAATTCTTGGAAAGCCTTTATATATGTTGTGCTTCTAATCTTGATTTTTTGATATAAAAATTATGAGATGTTGTTGATCAGGTACCGTATGCCTGTATATTTTTGGTATCAGTGAAGAGTTCTAGTATGTTGGGGGAGCAGCTTTGTTTCAAATGTCATGCATAAGGCAGCACACGGATTCAAAATTAAGAAAATTGACAAGTAAAATATCAGATTTAACAAAGAGTGGAACTGCGTGTTCATTCCTATTAGCAAAACTCATAAAACATAGGGCCCGTTTTTGGAGCAGCAGAACCTTATTCAACTGACACTTGCAGGCAGAACCCCACACAGTAACTGCATAAGATATATATGGGAAGATTAACATTGTAAAGGGCTATTGGATTCATAGTAGAAATAGCACTAAATAAATGCCTAATATTATTATTATTATTATTATTATTATTATTAGTTATGTTTTCATAGTTTTTTAAAATATCTCTCTAGACCCATTCATTAAGCTTTTATTTGTCAAAATTTAAGAATAAAATTTCATAAATTGTTTTCTATATTACCGTATAATAGCTTTTATATTGTAAATAACATAATTTTATAGTATTTATCACAAAAATTATTATTATTATTATTATGCAAGTCAGGGTTTTAGCATGATCGCTGTCACATGTAGTCTTTTTACAGATGCAAAGAAAATGATGCGTCAATTTATTCGAATGCTTATTAGCTATAGCCACAAAACTCATGACTTAAACAAGCACAAGCTTTGTGGCTTTCTCAAACTTGGTCAGCATGTTTGTCTAATAATGATCTACTCAGAAATCCAAAAAGTACTGATTTTGTTCCACTTTCTAAAACCAAGCATAGATATGTTTTCGCAACAAATTGAGTGTAGTGCTAGTGGGTTTCTAGTAAAACAGTAAGACTACTCATTTTTATGTTAAGCAGTCAAATAATCAAAGTGGGTGTGGCCAAGCTTCCGAATAACCCCTAAAATATACCAGTAACAAACACGGAAAAGGTCATTTTTCATCTTTTCTCAAGAAAACAAAATGCTATAAAACTGGTTTTACAGCGATTAAAAGTCGAGCTCTTTTCTTAATGTCAAGGGCAAAGTTGTTTTATTGGGAACCCTAAATGATAGCAGATCTCCAAAATTCCTGGATTTCTATTTTCACCCCCATATATATACCACAGACCACAGTTTTAACCCCAGCGATATGACGAGCCTGCCCATCGACCAATATGGCAGCCCCCCCCCCTCCCCCCAGGTTCTATAGGAACTTCATTTTAAGAAACCTTTGAACAATACATGTTCTATAGAGAGTCTATGGGTTGTATAGGGTCTATAGATATCCAATCTCCTTTGACTGGATGAAGTGCAGGGAGAGGGGGCCTCAACAGAGAGAGTCTCAAAAGAGACTATTATGAAAAAAAAGAATGAGCCCACGTGAAACTCCAACTCAATTCACCACAGGAAAGGAGAGAAAATAATCTCCACACTTGCTGGCAAATGGGCAATTCCAGGAAATATATGTACCTCCACCACAGGCAGCACTAGTTTTTAACCCCTCATACATCCAGAATTTCCAAAATGGCTTACCTTCCATGTATATAGAATTCCTGAGAGGTTAACCTGCAGTAGCTTCCAGCTTGACAAAACCCCCCAGGCAGGCGGAATTCCAAACCCCCCTCCCATTCAGAATTTCCAAATGCCGCCCATACCCAGGGTACATATATTTTCTGGAAAATGTCATTTTTCATCTTTTCTCAACAAAACAAAACGCTATAAAACTGGTCAATTCCAGAAAATATATGTACCTCCACCACAGGCAGCACTAGTTTTTAACCCCCTCATGCATCCAGAATTTCCAAAATGACTTACCCCCCATGCATATAGAATTTCTGAGAGGTTAAGCGATTCCAGCTTCGAAAAACCCTTCCATGCAGGCTGAATTCCGAACCCCCCTTGGCTATGTGCATGATGTGGTACCCTGGCGTTCGTTTTTGCCGGTTAATTGCCCGCTGGCGTACAATACGCCCGCTCACGTAAACATGCCTTTGAAGCTCGCTAGTGTCTTAATTGGGCGTCCAAGTAGCGAAAACCCGCTAGCGTCTGCGCATCGCCTGTCAGCGTCTATTTCGCCCGCTAGCGTCCGCTCAAAACCCGTTATCGTCCATTATACCCGCTTACGTCTGCTCAACACCCGCTAGCGTCTATTTTGCCTGCGTCAGTGAAGCGTCCATTTGGCCCGGCTCGCGTCCGCACTAATGCGCTTGTGGCGTCCTTCTTTTCAACACACGAAATAAAGTAGGATTCATTGACATACGACACTTCGTTGGCGAAATCATGTGTAGCAACATTCACTTCTCGTTCTCCGTGCTGTCTGATAATGATATTTTGTACATTACGAGTTATTGTTCATACTTTTTTTTGTAAGAAAAATAATACCTTCCGTCTGCAATCGCATACAGCGTTTTACATTGAAAGCAGCACACTCCTCAGATTTTCAACAAGTCACTGTCAGGTTGGTCATCCAGACGGATTACGGTGCTAATTATCAGAAGAGAATAAGCGAGGTACTTCGACATATATTGAAGACTCGAGCCAGAGTCATCATGATTTGGATTTTGCCTGGTAAACTCGCTCATGTAAACATGCCCTTGAAGGTACGCTAGCGGGCAAGTAGAGGGTGTTCGTCAAAGTAAACGCTAGCGGGCAAGTAGCGGGCGTGTCTTTGAAAGGACGCTAGCGGGCAAGTGGCGGGTGTTCGTCAAAGTACGCTAGCGGGCAAGTAGCGGGTGTTCGTCAAAGTACGCTAGCGGGCAAGTAGCGGGCGTGTCCTAGAAATGACGCTAGCGGGCAAGTAGCGGGTGTTCGTCAAAGTACGCTAGCGTAGCGGGCAAGTAGCAGGTGTGCCTTTGAAAGGACGCTAGCGGGCAAGTAGCGGGTCTGTCCTAGAAAGGACGCTAGTGGACAGGTAGCGGGCGTTCTTCAAAGCACGCTAGCGGGCAAGAAGCGGGCTTACCATTGGTCACGAAAAACCGGTAATTTCGGTTGGGATTCCAATGGTACAGTCGATGTTTCGGTCATTCCGGTTGGTACGAGTGGTTCAGCTTCAGAGGTTGTCTCGCCATTCCAGTTGGGATGGTTTGTACCATTGGCACTCCGACCGGGTTTATGACCAAATAAGGGTAGCCGATCCCAACCGAAATGCGAATAAGCGAATGGTAAGCGCCGTTCCACTCGGTATTTCATCCCAACCGGAATGTTCTGTACCATTGGACGCTGATCAAACCAACCGGTTTTCCTTGACCAATGGTAAGCACCCCGGGTGTGTCTTTGAAAAGACGCTAGCGGGCAAGTAACGGGCGTGTCTTTGAAAGGGCGCTAGCGGACAGGTAGCGGGCACTCGTCGAAGAAGTATTTCCAAATGCCACCCGTCCCCAGGGTAAATATATTTTCTGGAATTGCCCAATAAAATTAATAAAGATAATATTGTAACTGTTTTTTTTTTATTCTTATGGCCCTCCTAAAGTCATAGTCATTGTTACATAAGAGACCAGCTGGGGAAGAGGTCAAAACAACGGTACTTTATAAGTATCCAGTTTAGGGGGGTGGGTACCCGATTTTCAACTGTCAATATCTTGTAAAATAATTGATGCATCATGGTGAAAACCCTACCATTGTGCTCTACATGAAGAGAACAACATATTTCCGCAATAAAATCGGGTATCCCTTTTTTGTGATTCGAGAAAATACTTCACCATCCCTGTATACCTATCGAGTACCGTTGTTTTGACCTCTCTACATGTACAGTATTAAGATGACCTTCAGCTTCTTTTCCTCAATAGAAACAGTGACAAAACGATGCTGCCTATTTACAGCCAAATGAAGGAGGTCGGAATGAAGACAACTACATTAAAGCATACAAGGTACAGACTGCCAGGTAGTAAAACAATCCTACATGAAGTTAAAGGTCAGGGAAAGTTATAATCCCCCAGTGACATGAAGGCAGCTAAATAATTTGCAAGATAACATGTATTTGACAGAGACATGAATAAAGAACAACACCTTTAATCAAGAGCCTAAGTTCTATATTGGGGAGGGGGGTTCCAAGAAGTATCGATACCCTGCTGTGTTGTGCAAAATATTCTGCATCCCCCTGTTGAAGCAGGGTCACAGTCTTGTGTACACACACTGGACATCCATATTAATTGTGGGGATATCCACCCTTTAATTTATTTGACAGAGACATGAATAAAGAACAACACCTTTAATCAAGAGCCATAAGTTTTATATTGGGGAGGGGGGTTCCAAGAAGTATCCATACCCTGCTGTGTTGTGCAAAATATTCTGCATCCCCCTGTTGAAGCAGGGTCACAGTCTTGTGTACACACACTGAACATCCATATTTGTGGGGATACCCACCCTTTAATTTAGGTTTTACGCATCCTGGACATGCATATTTTGGGTATACCTACCCTTGAATTTATGTTTACACACCCTAGACCTCCATATTTTGGGGATACCCACCCTGGAATTTATGCAGCTTACACATCCTGAACATCCATATTTGTGGGGATACCCATCCTGGATATCCATATTTTAGGGATACCCACCCTGGACATCCATATTTGTGGGGATACCCATCCTGGACATCCATATTTGTGGGGATACCCATCCTGGACATCCATATTTTGGAGATACCCAACCTGGATATCCATATTTGTGGGGATACCCACCCTGAACATCCATATTTGTGGGGATGCCCACCCTGGATATCCATATTTTAGGGATACCCATCCTGGACATCCATATTTTAGGGATACCCAACCTGGACATCCATATTTTAGGGATACCCACCCTGGGCATCCATATTTTAGGGATACCCAACCTGGATATCCATATTTTAGGGATACCCATCCTGGACATCCATATTTTAGGGATACCCACCCTGGATATCCATATTTGTGGGGATACCCACCCTGGACATCCATATTTTGGAGATAACCCCCCTGGAATTTATGTTTGCACATCCATATTTGTGGGGATACCCACCCTTTAACATTTACGTTGGACATGCATATTTTGGGTATACCCACCCTTGAATTTATGTTAACACGCCCTGGACATCAATATTTTTGGGATACCCACTCTGAAATTTGTTTACATACCCTTAACATCCACAATTTTTGAGTATACGCACTCTGGAATTCATGTTTGCACATCCTAGACCTCCATATTTTAGGGGATACCCACCCTGGAATTTATGCTCCTTACACATCCCAAACATCCATATTTGTTGTTTATACCCACCCTGGACATCCATATTTTAGGGATACCCACCCTTGAATTTTACACATCCTGGACATCCATATTTTAGGGATCCCTACCCTGGAATGCATAATGCCTTCCAGGGGTTTATTTGACATTCCTCGAATTAGCAGGTGGAGTGCAATAACATTCAAGAACTTTCCAGGAGCCATTCTATCCCTATGACGAAGTCCCCAACAAAGGTTTACAGTGTACTTCTAGATTCAGAATTTCAAGTTGCCTTTAATGTTCCCATTAACACCTTAAAAAAAGACTGAGAACATTTGATAACTAAATATCAATTTTAATACCATGACATCTTCCTGCCATTTTGGTTTACAAGTAATATCATGAATATATTGTGTTTCATAAGCTTTTGTTAGCAATCTCTATTGCACACAGCACGTTTTCAGTCAAGACATAAACAAAGCACATTGCTCTTACATTGCACATGCTGTAGTCAAATATTCTGCAGATATACATGTAACAGGCTTAATCTTCTTTGGCTTGTGTAATGGGATATTTGATTGATCTGCCAGAATGGGAAACATTGGAAATTGAATGCAATTTTGTTAGCTGTTTTAGATAAATGGACAAGATCAATGTTAATTTGCACACATATTACCCCAAACAAGGACTGTAATGAGATATTACAGTCCTGAATGTCAAACACTGAACGTCCAAAAGCGTCTTGGAAGTTTCTGACGTGCTTTGCTCCCCGCATTTCAACTAATCTCACAATTTAGTAAAATGTTTGTCTTGTCCTATTTCCCTCTCTTAATTTATTTTTTGGAGGTAGTGATATCATCTGAAATTAAGAGTTCTTAGAAGTACCTGACCTCCCCTGACTTGCCTAGGGATTTTTAGGGTTGACCAACCACTGCAGTTAGGGAATACTAAACCCCAAAACTGGAACTGGTCATTGTCGAAACTCTCTTGATCACTTGAGTCAGTTTCAGACTCTTGGAAGTGCAACTTTAGACCACTGCATTTGCTTCGAGCGCCACTTCCCGCGAAGACATGCTACGTCATACATACAGAGTGTGTGTGTGGGGGGGGAGGGGGCTGCAAAAAGGAAGTTGTCTGAAATTAGGAGTTCTGAGAAATACCTGACCTTCCCTGACTTGTGTAGGGATTGTTAGGGTTGAGCAACCACTGCTGTTAGGGAATATTAAACCCAAAAACACCATGGGGATAGTCAGCCTTTACCATCCCCCTTGGAAATAAATATTTTGAAGTAGGTTAAAACTGAACAAGCAGTGAGAATCATAGTGTGAAAATACTATCCCTTTACACCTTCACAAGTCTTGTTGACCATGCTGTCACTGCAATATTAGAGCTGAATTCAGCCACCTGTGTTGTTCAAATGTTCATGCTTGGGCACAAAGTGTCATTCCCTTATATTTACACAACAAATTGGTTCCTTTTTCTGCTACTACTGGGCCTTGATGCTAAGTGTCATGAGAGTTTAACTGCCCTTTAAGAGTTATTGTCCTCTTCTTGTGCTCTGTGCGGAGTTGGTATTTGTGATACTTTATCAACAAGCTGTCTCATCCCAGAAAGGAGCACTGGATATGGGGGTCCACGCCTCTGCTTGCACAATGGACAGATAGTATCATGTCTCCATGTTAACACATTAATGCATTTCATGTAGAATATGTGATTACAGCATGACACTGCATAAGGAATTTCATCTTGTGGTGGCTCAAGGCATATTGGACATTTAAATATGTCCTTCACAAACATTGCTACATCCTTGTAGATGGAATCAGCTCCTTTCAACAGGAATGAATCTGTTTTGTCAATCCTGCTGAAGAGTGGTCCAATAGCCTTTTGGATACTCATCTCCCAGTCAGGCTGTTGATGCTCAGGTGAGGCTGGACTGTTTGATGCTGGTTGCTTATCAACAACTGCAAAGACTTTTCTTGATCCGTACCAGTAACTTTCCTGAGAAAAGAAAAAGCAATTTATTTCAAATGAATTTCTAATGATGCCATGTCAATTATATGATACAGTAATGTATGTTGCCTGCCGGCTATGTGCATTGACATTGTATATGGTTGCTGCAACTAGAACTAGAACTAGCATGTCAAATATCTTCTGCTTTTTAAGCTGATTTCTCTTCAAATAAGCTGTTGGTTTCATAAGGAGAAACATTTAGATAAATTATTATTGCATTTTCTAACTCTTAAAGCTTGTAAAAAAATCTGCTGAGACTCAGTAGTCCTAATACAAAGAACTGGTTAAGTTGAAAAAAGAATTCATCCTACTCCAATGCATTGAAAAAAACTGTGACCCTCTCAACAAAATAGTATAGTCTTCCCACCCCCCCCCCCCCCATTTAATAATGACCACTCCCCTAAAAGGCTTCTCATTTTGATTAAAATAATAATAAAAACCCTTACAATGGCAGAAAATGTTGTCTAGTTAAGTACACAATTTGGTTTGTACAATGAACATCCACACTCGCTGTTTCTTTTACGGCGTTCATTTGCCAAGAGTTTTCTACTAAATCCATATTGATGGATTTCGCGCCCTTTTTGACAGGCGTACGCCGTAAGCCATTTCCCGTGACTAATTTTTGATTGACAACCTGTATTCACTGCAGCGTGAGAACATGTTTGCCTTTGGCGCCGGTCGAAGATTTCAATGTCTGATATGTTCTTTGATGTTTTCATTTTTTCCTCCTGAAGAATTTGATTATTTTACCCTTCCATGCATTTGCAATGAAATAATATATTGCTCGATCATTCTAGAGGCTTGTTTGTAAGAAAGTAGCCAGATTTGAAACGCGACAGAGGAATCATGTTAGACTTTGTTTGCAATGCAAGAACAAAATCTCAGTCACTGAATTGAAAAGAAAAGCTTACCATTTCCTTCTGGCGAGTCACTCACTGGCAAAAAATAGCTGTCGTACAGTGAAATAGCGCTCGTGTTGACCATTAAGCTCTTCGCCAGCAGGTCCTTCAGGCCCGCACAACTTGTTTCGTTACTGCATCGCACGTGGGTGTTTCTCTCTGGGACGATTCCTGGACTTGTTCTTGTCCCACTTGCCCAATGTTGCCTTGAATAACCAAGTGTTATCATAATTGCTGGTACTTGGGCCCCATGCAGTCGCAGTGGCTGCATTCGGTGTGGGTCGTTTCCCTCGTGTATTCGACTTCTTCTTTTTCTGTTTTCGTTTTTGCAGGCCCCTGCTCGAAGTACTCGCCGCCAGGCGGTATGCTTCTAAGCAATTATTGGATGAGGTTTTTGTGATTTCCAGAATAAACAATGTCGAGACTGATTCCATTGGCGAGACATTGTTTATTCTGGAAATCACAAAAAAACGAATTCAATAATTGTTTTATTATACATTGATTCAGTAAAAATACTTTTTTTTCTGTCAAGCAATTTCTTTTACACAAGCGCCTTGTTAGATAGGGAAAACATTCAAGTGCTCTAGTCCCATTATGCATTGCGCGCGTAGGATCAAGAATCAGCTAGCTGATTCTTCAAGAATCAGCATGCTGATTCTTGGAGACCCTCAAAGTGCGTGATTCCCAAAGTAAAGCGCGCGCTTTTAGCCAATCAGAATAGAGATAGTGAGTACAATGTATAATAATCTTTGGAACTCGTCGGAACTCTCTTCACTGGAGTCAGTTTCAGCCTCTTGGAAGTGTAACTTTATACCGCTGCGCTTGCTTCGAGCGCCACTTCCTGTGAGACATTCTACCTCATATATACACAGTGGCTCCAAAGTTGGAAATTGGCCACTTTCGTTTGGCAAGACGATGGTCCCCGTCAACGTATCTTTCAGCCCGAGAACAGGTTCAGCCAGCACAACAAGGCCTCTATCGCCGCCACAGTTATGTTCACGGTTGACATTGATCTAACCGTGTCTCCATACTTGAGATCACAGTTATCCATGTTAGTAGAGCACGAGCGTGATAAACGGTGTTTTCTAGAAATGAACAGAATGCACTCTACCCTAACTCTTTCAGGTCAACATTTAGTGTGATGAAAGCTTCTTTGTTTCGCGAGTATATTAAGGCTATCACGTGACTGGTTTTGGCGGGAAGGCTTGTCCTTCATTTCATTGGCTGATGCATATGGGGGGGAGGGTTGCTCGAATTTCCTTTCCACTGGGATTTCGTTGTGCAAAACCTTTTTAAGGGCTTAGTGAACCGCAATATTTTTTTTTGCGTTGTTGTTGCTGTGAAACTGATTAAATTAAACCATGTTACATTTCATAGCTTCAGCTCTCTGGACGTTTTGTACAACAGTTCAATTAACTTACAAGTGTGTACTGTGTAGCAGTATGGCGTTTTAAAGAAACTAAGGCCTAGGGCATACGTCGAATCTCACTCGCATCGAATCTATTTAATAATTGCTTCGAGGGAGATTCGACTTAATTTAATTTTGCAGCAAATGTCAAATTTATTGTGCAATACACGCTTCATTTGATCCCGGGGATGAGTTACAAGCACGCTTTCCCTGCACTTTTCGTCCGTTTCTTCTATAAAAGAATGCATTTCCCCGTGCGTAAATTTTGAATAATTGACCGTTGACACAACCAAACCAAAACAATTGTGATAGAAAAATTGTACTTTTATTTATTATACTGGTCTGAGCAGCATGTTCATCCGCGCGACTTTCATTAGCGGGGTGCTCTATCTTTAAAGCAACTTTCGCATGTCCAACTTTCTCCCGTGCCTTCAGTTCCATCCATCCGTCTGTGTTCTCGTTATTTCTGAATACGCCGCATTTATTTGCAAA
Source organism: Scolanthus callimorphus (assembly GCA_033964015.1). Taxonomy (NCBI): domain Eukaryota; kingdom Metazoa; phylum Cnidaria; class Anthozoa; order Actiniaria; family Edwardsiidae; genus Scolanthus; species Scolanthus callimorphus. The sequence goes on from CM066917.1 coordinate 7,201,809, forward strand.
CTTGTATTTCGCAAGTCAAAAATAAATATTTAGTGAGCTCGAAAGTAACAGGTTCATAGAGATTCTTTTTTTGGAGGGATTTGGGAAGCTTTATCTTTATTTGCGCCATTTTATATTTTGGAAGGCAAGTTAGCATAGAACGCATGCTCTGTAAGGGGGGAATCCAGGTTTTGTAGATGGGGGAGAGGCTAATTTCACGACGTTTGCACAATATCTCAAATTTGAATCAATTATTTTCTAATTTGCATGATTTATGAATTGAATTCGATGCGAGTATAATTCGACGTTTGCCGCTTGGTCGCACCACAGTCGTATTATCCGAGTTGGCCACTCGAATTCAAGTCGAAGTCGAACCAATTAATTAGAGTCGAACTACTTTGCAGCAAACGTCGCATTATACATGTACCTATTTCAAGATAAATAGCTTCGACTGAATTAAATACGAGTAAAATTCGACGTATGCCCTAGGCCTAAGAGGAATGTCTTAAAACCACACCCCATCTTGAAACCAGTGGGTATTGTATTTTACCTAAATACATCATGATTTTTACTCATTGTGTATTCAATTCAATTCAATTCAATTTATTTTGCACACAATAAATATTTACAAGATATATAAATAAAAAATAAACAGTAAAACATGAATTGTATAGAAATAAAATTGTATGTATGGGTCATAGCAAGCGTCCAAAAAATTGGGGACATTAAAGAAAACACAAGGGGGGCCCAATTCAGTTTTTACGGAAAGCCTGTTTCCGAAAATTTAGGCTTGTTAGATACTGGTCACTCCAGATGCAAGGACCTATTAGCATGAATTTTTTTTATGCCAAAGCTACTCTAATCTTTTTTCCCGGATTGTCGCTTGCTCAGCGGAGAGCAAGTCTATTCTTGCCGTTACATGCGTGAGAGGCGATTTTTCATGTCATTTTTCATGTCCACAAAATCATCTACCCCTCTGAAAAGTGAATTATCTGCAGGTCAGCGGTCAATATATGCGTCGTACATGCGCGAGATGATAGTATAGGCAATTTCCATGTACAGTAGCAATGTTCATGTCCATATGCATTCTTGACGTTGTTCAAATGACATCTTGACCCCAGAGTTCGCGTTTTCGATAGCTGACAGTTTTAATTACGGTCGAGCAATGTTTATCAGATTTCAGCTAGGGTGTTTATTAGGCTCGCGGGTTTCCAGTTGGTCAAGCAGACAAGTGAAAATTGTGAAAATTATTAAAGGACAAGGTTCGCAATTTGTGTTAGCACTAGTTCCATAGTCGTACTTTGAGATACTTCGCTTACATTTCTGTTGCTCGTTGGCACTTAGCGGGAGTTAGGGGCCGACCATTTAACTCTTGAAAAAAAAATTCCTACACAGCAAAATGGTGACTCAAACCCTTCTTTTCTTTTTGGAAAAAACATTCTTACCGCTTTACAGAGGTATAAAAAAAATATTGCATGGACCAAATCACCCACCCCTCCCTTCAAAAGTTAAATGGTCGGCCCCTTATTTCGCTTTTATCTAAACCTCTCGAGACAACTCAAAGCGATGCCCGTAATTTGTGAGACCGATAACTTATCTAAGGAAGTGAACAACCGTCATATTCTATTTAGCTTACAACGAATCCCAGCTCTTACAGCTGTCAACCAAACCGTTCCGAACAAGATCTAGGCGCCCGAGAGAAATTCAATATTTGTAGATAAAACCCCCAAAACATTTCCGGCTAAAGAAACTACACTGTTTCAGTCTACACCATTTCAACGATACCTCATTGTCTGATTGTACTGCCATAGCTCCGAGCATTCCCATATCTTTCAGATATTTCTAGTAATATAGTAAAATGGCTTATACAGGTTGTGCTTGTGCTTGTGCTCAGAGCAAGAGCAACGGTGCGCACCGCATAGAGATGGTGCAGCGAAGGGCCGCGCGCTGGGTACTGGTCCGGTACCACGGCCTAGACAGCGTGTCATCCATGCTGAGCTGGCCGACAGTCGGTTAACAATGCAATATAAGATCGTTTTTGAACGATCGCGTGGAATAAACCTGTGTGATACAATAAAATTTTCGGCGCGCTTTTCGCGCATAAAGGAATATCGTCTAATATAGTCTTTCGCAACTCGCGCAACGAAGACACTACCTTCGCACGAAGAGTACGCGTGACTTCGACATTACAGGCATAGAAATTCGTCATTTGGGCCGCGCTTCACGCAAATAAATAATAATAATTTCTTGAATTCGGCACTTTCTCTGAGGAGGCTTGATGAAATGCGTTTAACAAAATTCGGGCGCGCAACGCGCAACGAAAGATAAATGCGATCCTCCTGTCGAACTCACGCTTGCTCTTCTTTCAAACATAGTGACTACCCGCCAGGCCTATCACTGCAGGGCATTTTTGGTAGAGTTTGTTTTTCTTCGCCAAGATACATTTGTTATTGTGAACGGTGCGAAGGTAGTGTTTCGTTGCGCGATTTCCCCAAGACTATATTAGATTATATTCTTTATGCGCGAAATTTTTATTATGTATTGAGTGAAGTGAAGTAGAAAAATGCAAATGATAGAGAAGTTGCTGGAATAACTACTAAATCTTCTTAATCTTCTTAATCTTCTTGTGATCCCCCTTTCTGGGTTTCAGGTTTTGAGAGATCCCCCCTTGCGCTCGCCCCAAAATGAAGTGATCCCCCCCCCCCCCAGGCGATAAATGACCAGTCCCAAAAACACAACGTTTTTGCTGTTTTTATTTAGACATCTCAAAAGAAAATAACCTGCCTTGCACTTCAGCACGCCAAACCCCACGGCCATATAATTTATTCTCCTTTATTTTCGCGGGACTTAAATTTCGCGAAAATGTTCTCGACACATTTCGCGAGTCATTAATTTCGCGACCGGGGCACGAGCGATAGGATAGTATATATATGTTATTTACCGGCTGGGAGGTCCGTATAGGGAAAAACTGTGACCGAGGGCTGGAAAATGTTGACCGAGGCCGGAGGCCGAGGTCAACATTTTCCAGGCCGAGGTCACAGTTTTTCCCTATACGGACCGACCTAAAGCCGGTAAATAACTTATTTATTTTTTCCAACTCAAAAATTTGATTTTTTCGATGAAAACAAGCGCGCGCAAATGGTTACCGTGACCTAGGTCAAAGATAGGAAAATATTGCCCCCGCGCGCGCGCTCTAAGAACCAATCAGAATGCAGAATTCGTTACCGTGCCCTCTAGGAAAAAAATAAATATCAGTATTATTGTGTAAACCGACGGGTTTTGTGTGTAATAAATCAATTGAGATGGGTTCGTTATTCAGCTAGCAAAACTTCACGAATTACCCTGAAAATGAGTCAATTTATACAGCTAAAAACTACTCGAAACACACTTCGAATTGTTTATCTAGTACTAAATACATTTATTTTTTGCTTACCGGTTTGTATGAGATGTTTTTCCCCTTTTAAACGAAGAGCGGATCCGTTGTGTATGCTCCCTGTTCAAGTGACGCGCCGCTAAGTTAGGTATTCGGCCTAACCGACACGCAACGTAACTTAATCGATAACCAACGCCTTTTCCCCATACAAGAGAAAAATTATTAACCATTAGTACATATACCAAATCAGTGAATAGTCATTTTTGCACGCTCTGATTGGTTCCTCAAATAGTAGATATCCAGCACTATTTACTGTTTTGAGAAATCTCTCAAAATGGTGGCTTGTTTCGCGTGCGATATTACGTTTTGAATCTTTGGGTCTTTTCTTTTCCAGGTAGCGCCAGCAGAACTGGAGGATCTTCTTCAAACCCACCCTAAAATAGCTGTACATGGCTCATGTTGATTGGTTCCTGGTTTGGGTCTTTACTTTTCCAGGTAGCACCAGCAGAACTGGAGGATCTCCTTCAAACCCACCCTAGCGTGTCGGACGCTGCCGTGGTGGGAGTACCTGATACCGTGGCGGGGGAACTCCCGAGGGCATTCCTAGTCCTTAAGTCCGGTTCACATGGAGTTACAAGCCAAGAAATAGCTCAGTTTGTCTCTCGTAATGTGTTTCCACATATGGAATCAGTTGAGTTTGCCGTGGTGGGAATACCTAATAACGTGGCGGGGGAACTCCCGAGGGCATTCCTAGTCCTTAAGTCCGGTTCACATGGAGTTACAAGCCAAGAAATCGCTCAGTTTGTCTCTCATAATGTGTTTCCACACAAGAGGTTACGAGGTGGTGTGGAGTTCTTAGGAGTATTCCTAAAAACCCGAGCGGTAAAATTAGGAGAAGGTAGCTTATGGGAAAAGCTATATAGAAGGTGAAACACAAATTATAGCCAACAGACGTGAACATGTGTATTGTTCTCAACAAAAGTAAACGAAAACAAAAAGGCCCAGGCGACTATTTTTCCTCGCGAATTTTTTGAAATTCAGAATTTTTCTAAATATGATGAATACTGTTGGTTTTGAAATTAATTATGCAAGCGAAATCTCTTACTGCTCAACTCATTCTATGTAAACAACTACTAATCGTCCAAACTTGATGTCAGGAATTTTCGTTGATGAATGTCAACGCAAAAACGTCAGATTCAAGGCAATTTCGGGAAGATAATTTAGAATACAACTGACACTCCAGAAAAAAATCATATAAGCGAGACACTCTCCACGTAAGAACAAAATTTACGTACTAGAAGGCGCCTATGAAAATTTCGGCCACCTTCGGGGCTCAGAAAGACACGTCCGCAACTCGTAAAATATCCTATCCTATCCTATTATTGCGTGAAAAAATTAAATGCTTTCTTTTTAACCAACTGTATTAATCGAAACCAGAGAGCAAGTGAAAATTGTCAATTTCAAAAACGTCGCCAGGAAACCAGTCGCCTGGAATAACTTTTGTTTCTTTTAATCAATGTTCCCAACCACGAAGCACACAATAACACACCAGTATTGTGGGAAAAAGGAGGGGATGAAGAGCTCTGTTATGCCATATCTCACAATATTAAAGAAAATATAGCTTCAGAACACAGGCCTAGTCGCCATGGCAAGAAGAGAGCCAATAGATAATCCCATTTAAACCTCTAAGCTGGTCCATGACCATGGACTAGTGAGAGGTGATACCACAAACAGGAATGAATTTTCTTCAATCCCGCACGTGAAAAGTCCCATGTCACCATGGCAACCAAGGGAAGAAGCTATGTTTGGTCCCAAGTGAGGCTATGGGGCGCTATAAGTGATCTGCATAGGAGCACTTCATCCCTCCTTGAGTTTATTAGTCATTAAAATCACAATCAGTGGACACTTAATTACATAAATTGAACATCCTTAGTATTGTATTAACTCATAATATAATGTGACTACGGCAAAACAAAGTCCAGTGACACATTTCATTTGTCTATAAACATTGACAATGCTTACTATGCTTAGTTGGAGATCAACGTACCTGATAATGCTATGCTAATTCAATCAATATAGTACTTAAGTGATCACGTCACAAAAATCGATTTAGCAATATTTGGGTTCCGAGTCCATGATATGCGACCACGAAATAACACCACCCTTCATGTTGTCCCTTGATTTGGAAAGGGCGTATCGACTGACAGCTACACACCGAAATCAGGCAAAACGGCAAAGCGACCGAGACATGGCCCGCTGATCGCCCCATGTAAGGTAATCCAAGCAGATCTTCCAGATTCCAGCCCTTGGATTCCAGATTCCAACATACTGGATTTCGGATTCCATACAAATAGATTCCGGATTCCATCACTCTCAAAGAATCTGGATTCTCAAGGCCTTTGGATTCTGCATTCCTGCTATATGGATTCCGGATTCCAAAGCTAACAAAAAGTCGGATTCCTGATTCTGGATTACCTTAAAATGGGGCGACGCTGAATGCATAATTTTCTTTAACAATTGGCTGTATGTTTGGTTCAGTACACAATGTTTTGAACTGTGTCTAAAAAACATAGATTTGTTAAATAGAAATATGTAGTTAGAGGGCCCTATCTCGGTCACGTTTCAACCGATTCACCTTTTTTCATGTTTTTTCCTTGCAACGTTCCGTTTCTTTATTCGTGGACAAAAGTCTGAAATTTGAAACTTTTCAAATTTGTATCGTCAAATAAACAAGCTACAAACTACAACAACTACAATGGTTAACAAATAGTTTTCAAAATGTGTCTATATTTAATCAAAATGAAGAAAGAAATAAAAAAATCAAAAAATAAAATAAAAATGTATTGATTATTAATTTCCCTACGCCCAAGTAAATAAAACCCGCCATTTGTTCTGAAATTTATCCATCCTTTTTCGACTGTATATTTCTGTAAAAACAATCTGAAAACACTCAAAATTGGGAAGTTTGCTCTTGCGGTGAAACTCCCGACAAATGGTAGATTATGCAGTGCTATTAATTTACTAACATGAAAGTACGGATAAAAACAAAAAACAACAAAAATGGTCTAGGTCGTCGCAAAAAGAACTGAAAATATCATGTGTTTGTCACACTGATTTTTATATATTAATATTGAAAATACATCATCCATATGCTTTATAGTTAGTTATTTGTGCTGATCGCTAGTGTCCCTATCAAATTACGAACCTATTTGGAACCTTTAGTAGCCGAAAATTCCACTTAATACCATATCTATAAGAACCTGTCACTGAGCAAGTTGACAAAATCCAGGTTCTTCTACACAGGTTTTTACTTTATTTTTAATTCAGGGGCGTAGCCAGGTCTTCAAAAAGGGGGGTCACAACCTTAATGTTTACTGTATTTTTTTGTCCCCAAAGAGGGGGGGTCCTTGGCACCCAATGACTCCCCCCCCCCCCCCCCCCCGTATCTACGCCCCTTACAGCATTTCTTCGATTTGAGTTGAACAAACTTACTCTGTTTCCATTCAGTTGTCTCAGGTTGTCCCCGTACTCCACCTCGTTCCAGCCAGAGCAATAATTTGTAAAGGGCTTGCAAATAAAAACTTCTGTGTTCTAGAATCACCTTTTTGCGCGTTAGATTACTTGACGTCCCCTGTTTTGGCGGACTTCCGTGAAAAACGAGCGCGTGGAAAATCCAGAGTTCCCGGATGTTCGCCAAATAAGGGACTGTAAGGAGTCTATTTGTTCGTTGGTCCCTGGACTCAAAGAACTGGTGGATCTAATTTAGAAAATGCAACTATCACATGTCTTTTGAAACGAAGAATATTTACTTCGGACACTCTTGTGTTGCCTAAAATACAACAATAGTATACCTGCATTGGAAAAACTGGAAAAAAATGATCAAATGCGCATGACAAGAGTTTAGAAATAAACTAACTGCTAGGATATTATTAACCAAGCGAGACATTATCAGACTATTTAATTGCAATAACGTGCATGTAACCATAGCAACTAATTATTATATATATATAGAGCACTCATTCCCGTTCCCAGAACCTCGCAGTTATGCTGACTGTCGGAGGCTTTCAGGATCCAGACAAAACCGCACATCCCAGGTTTTTCCATATATGGGGATAGGCTCGAGTCGATTGTGCTAGTAAAACTGGCATATTATGCTAGTAGCACTGTTCGTTTTGTATCCAAATTATGCTCAAATTATGCTCGTTTTTCAAAATTATGCTACTTTTTTTCAATATTATGCTCGACAAAATTGGGCAAAACAATAAGAAAGGAGAGTTTTATTAACCTCTTATATTAATAAATCTCTTAGATGAGATAAGTAATACTGTGCGGGCTGAAACCAGGCGCTATTACAGCAACTCAATGAATTATATGTGATAACGACTTATACAAAACACGGGGTGAAGGACGCCATTTTGTCACGTTGACACACCTGAGAGTGGGACTGGGAACAAGGTTTTCTAGACTTCCGGTTCCGGTTCTTCCCCTAAAAATAAAAAACTATCCCAACTAGTCCCTAGACATCGCCGACCGTTTATTTGGAGAGCTTACTTTATGTCTGAAGTCAATTTATCATTACGATAAGTGATATTTGAGCCTGGTTTTAGCACTTCCGGTCTTCAAAATACAAATTATGCTAGCACTGCTTTTTGAGAAAAAATCTAAAAATTGCGCTCGTTTTGACAAATTATGCCAAAAATTATGCTAGCACAATCGACTCGAGCCTATATGGGGACCTTCTTTTCCGGTTAGGCCAATTTCAAAATGGTGAGCGGGGATTATGAACCAATCAGAATCGGCCTATTATTGCCTGGCACCATAGCCTACGAGAGACAACAAACAGCGGAGTAGGCACTGGGAACGAGATTGGATAGCAGTGTGTTAGTAGAACGAATCACGTGACTAACACCCTGCTGGGATTACACACAAGTGTTCTCATGCAACAATGTGCACGTGTTTGTTCCCAATACATGTAACAAGAAAACGACCATCTGCTAGTATTGACATGTACAAGGGTTCATCAATGTCACCAGATGATTTCGCCACCAAACGACCATCAAGTGTGAACTTTTGTAAGCGGTGATTACCCTTGTCACACACCACGAGGTAACCATCACCGTCTAGTGCCAGATCATAAGGGTGTCTGAACTCACCATCAGCACTACCTGGACCTCCTATTACGGATCGCCTGGTCACTGATGATGAGCTCACGTTCTGTTGTAACACATGCACGACATGGTTACCCAGGTCAGACACAAACAGCTGGTCACCACGTGAGGTTACACTGAATGGACTAAAACCCTCACCACACACTTGATGGCCAATCTGGAAAAGATACTCACCTTGTCCAGTGAATACCTGGACTCTACTCTTATCACACACTAAGATGTGTCCACGCTCGTTAACATGGACACCACGTGGGCCCTCAAACTCACCAGGACCTTGACCTTTTCTACCAAAACATCTGAGAACTCCTCCTGTGTTTGTGTTAAATATTACAATTCTGTGCTTACCAAAGTCAGATACTACGATATCATCATCGTTAGAAATGATACACCATCAGGACCCCTCAACTGTGTTCGACCACGCCCTGTGATGCGAATTGTCCTGAGCAGTACACCCTCTACAGTAAACACACACACACAATTAGACTTGTCATCTGTAATAGCGATCTTCGTGTTTGGTTTATTAACCGCAATACCACATGGCCATTTTAGCGGTTCATCCATTCCTGTCATGGCAAACTGTCCGATCACCTTCAGTTCCTGTGGTTTCACATCCAAACCCATCGGGCTGTTCGACACGTGTTGTCCATTCACCATCACACTCACAGTGAAATGTCCAGGGACTTTTGGTTTAAACTCGACATCACACTTCCCTCCCGTGTTCTCTGATATTTTGAGATCTTTCACATCATTTTTGGGCTCGACAACAACATCCACGCCGGTTTTAGAAAATCGCTCATTAGGTTCCCCTGAGGAGTTTCGAAGGAGTACACACAAAGACACTTTATGTAGAGCTTGTAAATCGTGGACTTCAGATTCTACGCGAACGGAACATTTCTCCGCATCCACTACCGACCTGGCACGAATACACCCGAGCCCGTTTTCTTGTATCTTAAACAGCTCGGTGTTTGGTATGAATTCAAAATCGTGCGCCAAATCATCGAGCTCTATCTGAATTTTGTAAAGATCTTGTAGCCGCTCTTCTATCGGAACTTTAGACTCCATCACGTGAGATGTTGTAGCGTACTTAGACAGTCTAGTCACGTGATCCTTGGCTGCGCGGATCTGCCTTAACAAATGCTCTAGTTCTTCCTTCAGACTGATCGCTTTTCTGGCCTCTTCATCGATCTCTCTGAGCAAGTTTCTCTTATGTTCTTCAATAAAATTGACAAATTCCTCAAACGCTTTGATTACCTGTGATTTTGTTTTGTCTGTGTTTCTTCTCATTGTAGATATTTGTTCATTTATCAGCTCCAATTTTCGTTCCTCTTCTGCGGCTTTTCTTTCGAGCCTCACGAGTTGTTCTTCAAACGAGGCTTGCTGTTCTGCGGCTGCTATATCCAAGTCGGAGGTATCATGCGTCGTTTGATGGTTTCGAAGGCATTTTTCACATAGGCAAGTCTGGCAGGTACCACAAAAATACTTCAAGATCTCGTTTGTGTGACTCTGTTTAACACAGAATGACGGACGTCGAAGTATTAGCGTCAAATCTTGATATCGTAGCTCGCGGGGATTTAAGATTTTGTGCGCTTCGAGAAATACCTTGTGTGCATTGAAGCATTGCTCGCAAAAGAAGCGAGGGCAATCACAGCAATAGAATGTTGACGGGCTTGCTCTTTGGCAAACGGAACAATTTGGTAGCCCAGAACTTGCAGCCGCACCCGTTTCTGTAAGACACAAAACTTGTCTGATATTCACGAGTACTTCGCTTGTGGGTAGAGACGCTAAATCTCCGCTTCTTGGAAGAGAAGTGCTCGTTTTACAAAGCGGACAATATAGTTGTGCTCCGTCATGGTCGAGTCTGGCGGTTCTTGCCAAGCAATTCTCACAAAAGACGTGTAAACACTTGAGTATTTTCGGTTCTTGTGCAGGCTCAGTGCACATGGAACACTTTAGGGCGTTCTTTAAGCTCTCTTGCAATATTTCCATGGCGAGAAACGAGAGAACAACCTTGTTAAACTTCGTTTTGCTATACTCTACAAGTTTGGTGACATGCGCAATGCTAAGTAATGATCTTAATTCTCGATTCTTCTGTCTGCGAGGATACATAATACTATTCTCCTGCTTGCGTTGCGATGGACCGGCACAAAAGACAGGCCGTGCGGGAGACTAGAATAATCAGGGACTCAGCTTTGCTGTACATACATGGGGGGTCTCTACCCTCAAGTGAATGCTATTGTCGTGAAAGAAATGCCGAAATGCCATTATTCACTCTTAGTGATGCGGTTACTTGGTTTCTTTGCTTTTATTTTCCTAACAACACGTAAATATTTTGGTGCTGTTTTGAAGAAATAAATCAACTCTCAACCGAGCTGTGGCTCCATTGGTGCTTTCTTTGTTATTCAAATAAGGTACTCCTCCCTCGCCAGGCTAGAGATTTTGCTCAGCGCAATGCTAATTGAATGCTGGCAAAACGGCTATTGCAAATTCATCGAATGGAAAATGTTTCACAAAAATGGTATATGAAATTTATCAGCTTCTCGTGTTCAAATTTGATATCTCCGATACTCTCGAAGACAATTCCATATCTCCACGGCGATTTGGAGATAATTGACCTGAGGTGAAATTGACACCGCTTTTCCCCGTCGCGCAATGGGTATCGGCACTCAAATTTAACCCTAAGCGGACTTCAACTCGCTCGCGCAGGCGTAGGTTAATGGATAACACATTTAAAAATAGCTGGGAAGGAAGCGTATATTCTCATGATTTGAACGACACCAAACTTGAGGGAATCGACGAAGTTTTAGTATGTTTTCTTTGTGCATTCCTCAAAAAGATCTGGCGGGGGATTTCCGGGGCTAAAAAGGATCGGTTTGATAAATGTGGCAAACTATGGGCTTATTTGAATCAATCTGTTTGGATTTTTATGCCTATGATTGCTGTAGTCTTCTACCAAGTTATCTAGGTAAGAATCTGGATCTAGCGGGCGAACTAGCAGCCCAAATCTGTATTTTTAGTAAACTCGCGTGTTGTCACTTCGGGCCTGTAGTTTGCCAGATGAACTGATGCGGAACATTCTGTGAGTCTGCATTTAAGATGAGCATAAATACTCGAATTATCGACCGCATTTCTTCATTTGAGACTAGTGAAGTATTTGTGATTGAGTTTTGTTAGTTTTCTCTGTAATGAAGCAGCAAACTACGACTAGATGATGATATTTAGCGTATTATAAGGTAACTTTCCATTTACTCGATGATTGCAAAGGCTTCTGGTCGAACAGACGAGGATTCAAATCACCGTGCTCCGCGCACCTTTGTATCATTTGCTATGTCTACCCTTTTCATCACGGCTCTGCTGCATAAATTAAGCCCAAGCTGGGTTATGTTTGAAATCCCGCTTGATCTAAATTTATCCTTTTATTTGTTTCTGATGTTTCCAATAAAATACATCAGTTATGTATATTTTTTCTTGTATAATCATTGTAGCCAAGTGATTTTAAGGTTTGACCTAAAACTAATTGCAACAGAAGCTTTTTCTTCGTTGAATCCTATCTCATTAGAAACAATATTTTAAAATCACACTTTATCGAAGTCGCATGCACAAGTTCGGATGCGCTCGGTTCGATTTCCGTGACTTGTTCGGTATATCTTCGAGACTCATTCGGACGCGCTTAGATAAATTCCGTTTGCCAGTCAATATTTCCTATCCCTCCAAGCTACAAATATATTTGGAGATTCTCGAATAACAATTGTAATATATAGATTTAGGCACTGCCTAGAAGCGGAGCTCGAATTAATACATTGCTGTATCATCGAGGTATAGACTTTTATAGTTTTGATGACGAAACTGATGACGTCATGCCACGCGACCTTAGTGGTGCACCCCTTTTAGTCCGGTCAAATTAGCCCGAAAAAAGCCCGAACCTGGAAAAAATTGCAACATGGGAAATTTTTGGTACCAATTGTCATTAACATACGTAGGAATAACATATCCAAATTTCGTAAAAATCCGAAGTTGGTTAAATTTTTGGTTTTACCGGCGACGTCAAGGGCGCCTTTTGTTTTCGGCGGCACTTAGACAATGAAAACACAGAAACTGGGAGAATGTTTATAGACTGTACAGATGAAACCGGGAAAGGTTTAATAAGGTTTTTCGGTTGAAACAAATAATTTCTGAGCGATGAGCTACGGTTGTGATCTGTTTATTTCTTTTATTTCTTTTAGCGTATAATATTCGAGTGTATCACCACGCGGGAAATACAAGGATCATATGGGATTTGTAAAAACTCAGGATTATTTAGTTATTATTTTGCAGAATTGGTTATAAAGAAACACAACATTCACATCTATGCAATCACATTATGCAGTAGAAAGAAGTGCTGGATATCTCATTCAATATCACATCGAGTTACGGTTACACAGTCTATAGCCCTCCCTTCGAATTGTTCGCTTTCATTGCCAAGTGCCACCGAAAACAACGGGCTTTCCTTCGTGCAGACGGAAAACCCCAAATTTAACCTACTTCCCCAGAACGGATTTTCACAAAATTTGGACACGTATTTCTCACATATATTCCTGAGAATTTGCTGTATAAAAATCCCATGTTGCAATTTTTTTCAGGTTAAACGCTAAATTGACCGGACTACTTGGCTCCAAGATAACTTTACGCAAGTTTGGTGACCTAGCGATGTTGCCTTCTTGTGATATTGCCTTTCCCAGTTTTGATGACGTCATCGATTACGTCATGCCACGTGACGTTGGTGTTACACCCCCCTTGCCTACAAAATAATTTTACCCAAGTTTGGTGATCTGGTGACGTTACATTTTTGAAATATTAACTTTTCTAGTTTTGACGACGTCATCGATGACGTCATACACGTAACCTTGATGGTGCAACCCTGCCCCCAAGATCATTTTACCCAAGTTTGGTGATCTAGCGATGTTCCCTTCTTGAGATATTGACTATTCTAGAATTGGGATACCTGTGTTACGGACGGACGGACAAACACACGGAACACTACTGGGAACGGGATTTTGCGAAAAAAAAACGGGATTGGGACCCCCCCCCCCCCCCTTCAGGACAATTGAAAGAAATTGAGAAATTGAACCAGTAGGCCAGCCTGATTCAGTGGACCACGACTCGTCAGTCTCCGACCAGTTACCATCTTGTCCTAACCAAGCGCCATGGTTCCCCGGTATCCTGTTGGCGAATGTACGATCCCTGCGCTTCAAAATTGATGAGCTCCAATCCGTGGTTGACTTAAATCTACCTGGCATTATTTGTTTCACAGAAACTTGGCTGGACTCTGCCATAAGCGATTCTGCTGTCTCGCTTGACGGCTTCTGTTGTTTTAGGAGTGATCGGATGGACGGATATGGTGGTGTTTGTGCATATGTTAACTCTCACATTCCCTGTAAACGACTAGTGGACTTTGAGTCTCCGGACGTCGAATCCCTCTGGCTTACAATCAGGCCTTTCCGATTGCCGCGTGCTGTTTCAACCATCCTACTTGGGGTAGTTTACCACCCTCCAAGAAATTGTGCGGATGATAATACGATCTTATTGGATCTCATTCAAAACAACTTTAACTCATTTCTTAGTAAATATCCTGATGGGCTCGCTGTGGTATGTGGAGATTTTAACCCACCCAGCACTGGACTCACTGAACAGCAAGCCAAGCAGACAACCGGACTAGTGCAAATGATAAAGGTTTTAACCCGTGACACTGGTACTCTGGACTGGTGCTTAACAAATAGGCCTAAATTGTTTTCTCCACCTAAGCAATTACCTAAGCTTGGCACCAGTGACCACTTCACCGTTCTTATACTTCCAAAATCCGAGTCTGTAGAAAATACACCGTCTGTCAGCTCAGTGCTAAAGAGGGATTTAAGACCTAGTAGAGTGGAGGCGTTTGGCAGGTGGATTACGCAGCATGATTGGGGAAACGTTTTCAATCTAAGAAGTGTTAAGGAAAAATTCGACCTGTTTTCCACAACAATGTCGGAGGCGATGGACCGTATCTTCCCCTTCCAGCGCACGAAGTGTTGCACCTCTGATAAACCGTGGATGACTTCCAAGCTTAAGACCTTAATTGCACGACGTCAAAAGTCCTTTGCGTCGCACGGAAGAGACTCTGCTATCTTTAAATACTGGAGAAACAGGGTTCAGCAGGAATGCAGGATATGCAGAAAGAAATTTTATGAGGCAAAAGTTGCGGCTCTGAAAGATAGTAATGTGAAGCGTTGGTGGAGAGTGATTAAAGGGTTGACAGGTCAGAGTGGTACTACAGACAGCTGGGCCTATCAAATGTTGGACGAGAATACCCCGACCCTTGCTGCTCTCGCTGAGTGCTTCAACTGTTTCCTCGCGGGTCTGACTGCACACTTTCATTCCCTTGACCCGACGGATGGTCACTTAGACTTTGATGTCCCCAGGGAGTTGCTAGTAGAGCAAAGGACGGTGTACAAGGCCCTGCGACAGATAAAGCCCAACAAGTCTCCAGGTACGAGCCCGATTCCTAATAAGATCTTAAAAGAGTTTGCTACGGAATTGTGTCCTGTACTCACAGACATTTACAACTCGTCACTGAAACAGGGCTACGTTCCCGACCAACTGAAGGAATCGCTGGTCCGGCCCCTGCCAAAAGTTTCGCCTCCCAAGTTAGTAGACAATGATCTAAGAGCCATTACTCTCACAGGTCAGATAGCTAAAATCATGGAAGGTTTCACACTTAGCTCTTTGTATCGTCAAGTCATTGACAATATTGACTTTTTGCAATTTGCACTTCCGGGTAAATCAACTACGCATGCCTTAATTTACACCTTACATTGTATTCTAGAAGCACTGGACAATGGCCATTGCTATGCCAGAATTTTATTTACTGACTTTAGCAAAGGTTTCGACCTTGTGGACCATAATGTCCTCTGTACTGAGCTGCGCAATCTCGGAGTGCATAATGTGCTCATCACGTGGATCGGGTCGTTTTTAACAGGTAGATCACAGTCGGTTAAAATAGGTAATGTCATCTCGGGCCATGTTGTACCGAGGGGTGGTATTCCCCAAGGGACAAAATTGGCACCCTTACTTTTTGCCGTACTTGTAAATAATCTAGCCAAACAATGGAAAACCAGGGCTAAATATGTTGACGACCTTTCTATAATAGAGATTATACCTAGGTGCTCCACCAGTGTTTTGCCGTTCATTGCTAGAGATATTTCCTCATACGCTTGTGAGCATGGCATGCGACTCAACCCAGTCAAATGCAAGGAGATGTTTGTTGATTTCTTACAGTATAAACCACACCATCCTCCTCCTCTGCAGCTTTTTGGGTCTGTAATTAAGCGCGTCACCACGTATAAATTGCTTGGTGTTCACATTGCAGAAAATCTATGCTGGAGTACGCACTGCGAGTACATTGTCAAGAGGGCGCGCAAACGCCTATACGCACTGCGCTGCTTGAAGAAGGCTGGTGTTGTTGAAGAGGACCTGGTCTTGGTGTACTCTAGCCTGATTCGCTCTGTGCTGGAGTATGCCTCTCCAGTCTGGGATAACTTGCCAGTTTACTTAAGTTGTCTAGTTGAGAGTGTTCAAAAAACAGCCTTATATATCATCTATGCTGGGTTTTCATACGAAGACGCACTTGTGCGCTGTGGTCTCCATACTCTCTCGGATCGGCGCCACGCAGCTTGTACTAAGTTTATCCAGAGAGTACGGGACACTGGTGTCCTTTCCAACTTGTTACCACTGCGCACAAGTGTGTCTCACGGATATAATCTTCGGTCTGGCGCTGCTAGGGGTGACCCAGCTGTGGCCTCGACAAAGCGATTAGGCATGTTTGTCACATATAGATATAGTTGATGTGTGTGAGATGTATGTAAATTGAATTGAATACTGACCACTCTTGTAATTTAGCTGTTAAGCTACGAAAAGAGTAATTAAACTGATTATTATTATATTATCGCTATTACAGATTTCTCGTCTGATTGTGTTTGTGTGTTTACTGTGTGTACTGATCAGGACAATTCGCATCGCCGGGCGTGGCCAAACACAGCTGAGGAACCCTTGTGGTGTACATTTCTAACCGATGATGATACCGTTGTACCTGACTATTGTAACCACGGAATTGTAATATTTAACACAAACACTGGAGAAGTTCTTAGATGTTTTGGTAGACAAGGTCAAGGTCCTGGTGAGTTTGAGTACCCACGTGGTGTCCATGTTGATGAGCGTGGACACATCTTACAGGGTCTCAATGGGGTTAACCGTCAAGCGTCAAAAGCCGAAAAAGTTAAGCGTCAAGCGTCAAATTGCGAAAATATTAACCGTCAACCGTCAAACAAATATCATATCAAGATAAATGTGTCGTTTTTGTCAAAGCCAACCCGTGCGTGACGCGGGCTACCTGTGTTTGAATTTCCGGGCTACTGGGACCAAAATCAAGATGACGGCCTACACGAACAACGATTCTATCCAAAACCTGCAAGTTTTGGCGATCTTTTTGACAATTTAGGGCAAGAAATAAGGTATGAAAACTACTTGACTTCCAAATATGGTAAGTAGAAACTTCCATATAAGGAAATTTTAGAAAACGACACATTTCAACGGGAACGAACTATCTTGATATGTAACCGTCAAAAAGGTTTACCGTAACAAAAAGACTTTAGAACCGAGTAGGAAGAGCTTCTTATTGGGTTGCAATTGTTTGATATTTGCTAAACGTCAATCATAGACTGTTATTTTGAGGGATTTTGCACTTTCTTTATACTACCACAAAAGATGTATACTACATTGTACTTTAACCGTCAGGAACAAAAATTAACCGTCAACCGTCAACCCCCATTGAGAACTTCATCTTAGTGAATTTATTTATTTATTTACTAGCTTTTGCCCGAGGGCCGGGAAATCCTCACAGAGCGAGGCTCCACATGACGAGGCTCCCTTGTCAGTGTAGTGGGTTAGTATGTAAGTCCTACACTGAGGATGGGCAACTTCCGACGTCCCCGTGGTTCTTTAACGTCCCTCTGGTTCAGGTTAATGTAGTGCATGTGAGAGACGGGACCTACGGTTTAACGTCCTTATCCGAGAAGACGCGAAGGTCTAGCCATTTGCAGATATTAGAGCAAAGGCAGCACCTTCTCCTCAATTATTAGAAAAGACCCTGAGTGTTGGCCCGGCCGGGGTTTGAACTCCCAACCTCCCGAACATAAGCCCGGCGCTCTACCACTGCGCTAACCGGTCGTCGGTAGTGTGTGACATGAGTAGAGTCCAGGTATTCACAGGGCAAGTTGAGTATCTTTTCCAGATTGACCATCAAGTGTGTGGTGACGATTTTTATCCACACAGTGTAACCTCACGTGGTGACCAGCTGTTTGTGTCTTGACCTGGATAGCAATGTCATGCATGTAGTACAACAGAACATGAGCTCATCATCTGTGAGCAGGTGATCCGAGGACAACCAGGTAGTGCTGATGGTGGACTGAGATACCCATGAGACCTCGCACTAGACGGTGATAATGGTTATCTCGTGGTGTGTGACTCGGATAATCACCGGTTGCAATAGTTTACACTTGATGGTCGTTTGGTGGCGAAATCATCTGGTGACATTCGTATACCTTTGTACCTGTCAGTACTAGCAGATGGTCGTATTCTTGTTACATGTAATGGGAGCAAACACGTTCACATTGATTGTTGCATGATTAAAACATACTTGTGTGTAACCCCAGCAGGGAAACGTTAGTCAATCTCGGGTAACGCTATCCAATCTCCTTCCAAGAGCTTACTCCCCGGGCATACTAGTCCAATCTCTGACAAATTTATGCATGGTATTGTTCTTCTCTCCATTGTATTGCCTCGTTCTATAATACACTCCATTGCACTCCATTGTTTTAGACAATGCCTTGCATAAATTTGTCAGTGTATTGGACAACCCTCTCCCCGGGGGGGTGACTCTAAAGTTAAAATGCTAGGGGTGACCGTCGGGAAACTCTAATTTTGACCCTAAAAAGTACCTGGTCGGAAAACATTTCCACCTCAGTCTGAAAATACCCTAAAAAATACCAACAATTTTGACAGATTAAATTTTATTCAGGCCGTTTATTTAATATATCAAATGTATCCTCTCGACTTTCAAAAATACTACCTTATTTGCGTGAGAACCCCCTAAAAAATACCTATTTTTCTTACTATACCGTTTTTTATTTTCGAACCCGTAAAAATACCAGATCGCCGATTTCAACCCCTAAAAATACGACGGTCACCCCTAGCATTCGAATATAGGGAGTCCCCCCCCCTCCCCCCTATTAGGGAGGAGTCCAACCCCCCGGGGCTTACTAACCTGTTTGTTGTTTGTCGTAGATTCTGGCGCCAGACAATCGCAGGCCGATAATTCCTGCTTGGCATTTTGAAGTTCGCCTAACCGACAAAGACGGTCCCATTTTGTTTGGCACCAGTTCGAGCCTCAGACAGCATGACCAACAGGCTCTGGGAACGAGAATGAGTACTATCGAAATATATTAATAATTAGTTACTATGGTTACATGCAAGTTATGTGAATGAAATGGTCTGATAAGCTCTCGCCTGATTGACAGTGAGCCTAGTTGGAGTTTAAATTTGTGTTCAGTGCGCATGCGATTTTAGTGCGAATCTTTTGTTTAACTGCTCTTTGTTCTTGTTAAACAAAAGAAATCAAGAAATTCAGACTAAAATCGCATGCGCACTAAACTTAACTAAATGCAAGTATATTATAATTGTATTTTAGGCAACACAGCTGTCTAGAGTAAACGTTCTGCGTTTTAAAATGTGACACTTGCATTTTCTAAATTAGATACACCCATTCTTTGAATCCAGTTACCAACGAACAAATGAAATGTTTATTCTGGAACACAGAGATATTTATTCGCATACCTATACAAATTATTGGTTTGGGTGGAACGGGGTCGAGTAAGAGAGCCATCTAAAAGGCCCCTTCACACGGCCCGATGCTAGCGGCGATTTGAGGTGCGATTATTGCGGCGATCGTCGACGTCATATCGCGCGGTGTGAACGGCCGGCGATTTGGCCCTGCGATATTTGTCAGTTTGTTGGCGATCTCAAGAAATCGCACCCGCATCGCAGTCGAATTTGAACATGTTCAAAACGCCTGCGACGTCGCGGCGACATCGTAAGTGAAATCGTCATAAGATCGCCGGGCGTTCACACCGCATAGTTGAGGAAGCGCATTTCCTGACCTAGTTATTTTTAGATACGAATTTGCATTTTAAATTTGTTGCTGGTTCCCCAAGAGGTCCGCACAGTGCCGAAACACAAGATTGCGGCGGAGGCCAAAACGCGATTTTTCGGGGTATTTTGAGGATTAGAACTTCTGCTATAATTGTTACCCCAGATACCGAACCGAGTAATAAACAACTATAGACATTTACATGAGGAATTTGACTCGCAGAGTCAGTCTTCGCTTCTTTCCGCCATGTTTATCGATGGAGATAATTTATACAATATTGAGACTTGGAAGCTGCCTGGACGCTGATTGGACAATTTCTACAACTTTTCGCGCCAAATGTGTTCTAAAAATAGATAGGTCAGGAAAAACGCTGCCTCACGGACCCAGTACCAAAGATGAAAGCTCCTACTTATGGGCTCCTGTCTCGGCTAGCTTTCAAGCCTGAATTGATAGCGGAATTTATTTGTTTAATAAAGACAACAGTATGTTCCAATTATTGTCCGTGGTTTACACTTGTATTGTCTCTGACAGGGTTCAGATAAAAATCAGTCCCTGTTGTCGGTGGGTGCAAAGTCAGAGGCTAGGCACGGGAAGTTGTGCAGGGCTAGGGATGTGCTTAAATTTGCTGCAGGCGTTAAGATGTTGAAAAACCGCGCTATCTTTTTCTAGAACCAAGATTTTGTCAACATCTTCTGAAAGGTTCTTATAGAAATGGTATTAAGTGAAGTTTTAGGCTACTAAAGGCCCGTTAATACTTGTAATTTTTGTCGCGCGAGTTGCGGCGATTTTTCTCGCATGTACGCGTCAATCAAAATCACTAATGTAAACTAGGCGCAACTCGGCGCGATCTGCCACGATTTTTGTCGCGCGACGTCGCAGAGATTTTAAATGTTCGAAACTCTTTGCAACTTCACGCGATTTGAAGAAAAGAGAGCACAGAAATCGCACCTGATTTGCATCTCGTTTACACTAGATAGTTGGAATTGCAACTCCGCACGAGAAAAATCGCCCTCGACAAATACAACAAAAATCGCAAGTGTAGACCGGCCTTAAAGGTTCTAAATAGATTACAGTGCGGCGCGCGCTACCGTGGCAACCAAAGAAACGTTTTTGAAAGTTAGCCAATCAGCGTGCGAGAACGGTGGCTTTTGATTGACAGGCTTGTTAGACAAGGTAAAAGCATTTGCAGTGTTGCGAAATCAGTTTGCACTCGACTCGAACTGAAGATGAGCGAGGTTCATAACTGGTTAAGGAGCCTTCCTGGAGGCCTCCATTTGGAAAGGTGCAGCAAAGAGTTTGAGTCCCATGGCTTCTATACACTCAGTTCCCTCAAGTATCTTCATCCAGGCGATAACGTTGCGTTTTTCCGTCTCTACAAAAGCTCTGTTGGCAGAGAAGATGATTCTCGAATATCAAAAAACGTCACCACAGAGAGCACTGAACAAAGAATAGTATCATTTGTCTTTGCGAGAATCACGAAAAAAGGGCTCAGACGGGAATCGAACCCGTGGCCTCTCGCACCCAAAGCGAGAATCATACCACTAGACCACTGAGCCGGCGCGTGCTTAGTTTATCGATTGTTTCGCTTTTTTGGTGAAATTGTGGGTTGATGTTATAATTATTATACCTTTTGTTATCGTTATCCGATATAATCGTGGTGATGTGTTGTACGAGAATCTGCGGGAATAGATATCGTTCGTGTCCATGAAATTCAGTTTAATTGGTCAAAATCTCAGTTTGCTTCTTACACTCCTTCCCGCTCCTTCAATAGGCCATGTTCGAATTAGTTACGCTCCAGTTCCTACAAACAATAACCTCAAGTCGGGCTCTCTTCTAAATTTACTGGTCAATGTATTAGAACTTGGAGAGAGCCTCGATTTGAGGCTTTTGTTGTGAGCATTAAAGCGTAATTTGAACCTGGGCTATTGTTTGGTATAAACTGACCAACAGCTAGGGTGTAAAATGATTTCACCCGGGGAAAAAGGAGGCACAGAACACCTCTTGTCGCGCAACATTGCGTTGCAAGTTCTTATTTGTTGCACCAAAGACAAAAGAATGGAAACACAACAATAGAATAAGAATACAATAGAATAATGAGGTACATCAAGCCGCGTACGAGCGGCTGCTACACTACTGACACATCTTGTCAGAAGACCATGATTCCGGCCATTGTTTCTCGTTCAGTTATATGACTATTTTGCATTTCTACAATCGCGTTCGCCTCTGTGGCGCAATGGACTAGCGTGTTGGACTTCTAATTCAAAGGTTGTGGGTTCGAGTCCCACCAGGGGTGCGTATTTTCTCTTTTTTTTTTTACACCAGCAGCAGATGTTGAATTGATGACCTCGATCAACCAATAATCTGCGCCAAAACTATTTGACACAATCCCTGCATTTACATGTAATAACGTTAAAAAGTGCACGCGAGAGTACGACGAAGAGGATAACAGAAGTACAGTAGTTCGCCTGTGAGAAACTGTAATGCAGAAATGTTTCTCACAGTTGCCGTTTCACGCGCTTAATATTCATCAGAATCCAAGAACACGTTGGACACGAGAATATACGTTTCTTAGCATTTTCCCGTTTGCGCATGCGCATACACGTCATCACCCCTGATTCTATTTTCCGTGAACAGGTGAACAATCAACTAATTGTTGAACGTATTTGACGGTTTCCATGGTTACAGCTGTCGCAGAACAACTTTGTTAACAGTAGCTGTTGTAGAACAAGTTGGTCCACGACAGCGCGACTGCTGTAGCATATGGGAACCAGGCTTAAGCAACAAAACAATTAATTGTGTCCTCTAAATATACAAAGTTTCTTTTTATATTTATTTACAAAATAACACTGTTGGAGAACACAGCCACTCAAAAATAGCAGAGCTAATCGAGTTTATTAAGTGGCTAAGCCAGACGGTACTACTAGTCAATATTTTGTTGTTAAACGAAAATACACACAAAGAAAAACAAAATGTACAAAATTGAAAAAAAAAATGTTTTAATAATAATGGAATAACTTTTATTTAGATAGGGGACACACAAAACAGATAACAAACAACAAGAACAAGGGGCATAGGAAAAGAAGCACATTATGTATCTATATAGTAGAGCAGATTTCGTATGACTGTGAAAAGTAGGGTCAGATAAATTATGCTCGAAATTTCGAGTATTATGCTTTTGAGCATTACTCCAAAAAAATAGCATCATGCTCAAAATATGCTCGAAATCCTTTTCGGAATGATCAAAACAGACTGCACTCACTAATTTTGCATGAAATGTTGGTTTTATTTGAAAACAGAGAACAGAAGGAATCAGACAACCACAGGAAGCCCATGCGATCATAGAGGAAGTCGTCGGTGCTATTTAAACATTTTTTTAACAAAAATATCGGCATTATCCTGTGATTATGCTCGATGCTCCAACTATAGTATTATGCTCAAAATTATGCCAGCATAATTTATCTGAGCCTAGTGAAAAGTGCCGCGAAAGAGTTGCGCCGTGCCGCGACCGTGACCGTACCGCGACTA
Source organism: Scolanthus callimorphus (assembly GCA_033964015.1). Classification (NCBI taxonomy): domain Eukaryota; kingdom Metazoa; phylum Cnidaria; class Anthozoa; order Actiniaria; family Edwardsiidae; genus Scolanthus; species Scolanthus callimorphus. The sequence continues at coordinate 7,225,066 of CM066917.1, forward strand.
CGCGATTTCGTTCGGTATCTACAGCAACCCACTTTTCACAGTCATACGAAATCTGCTCTATGTAGTCATTACTACGGCAAAACAAAGTCAAATGCCACGTTTCATTTGTCTATAAACATTGACAATGCTTACTATTATTAGTTGGAGATCAACGTATCTGATTATGATATGCTAATTCAAACCATAGAGTACTAAAGTGATGACGTCACAAAAAACATCAATCGATTTAGCAATATTTGACCCTACACATCAAAAACGACGCAATTCGGTTGCAACGCAACGAGATATGAAACGCTGAATACCAACATAATTTTCTATAACAAATCACGTATTTTTTGTTCAGTTCAAGTTTTGGACTGTGTCTAAAATACAGTGATTTGTTAAAGGAAATTATTTATTCATCGGTCCATAACTCGGTCGCGTTTCAACCTATCGCCTCTTTCTTTGTATGCAACGTTCTTTGCAGTCAGTTTTTCAATATTTCTGAAGTAACAAATTTAAATATATCTGAAATTCGAAACTTTTCAAATTTTTTAACGTCAAATAAGCAAGCTACAAATTACAAGACTATTTCAGACTATTTAATTGCAATAACTTGCATGTAACCATAGCAACTAATTATTATATATTTCAATAGCACTCATTTTCGTTCCCAGACTCTCAGGTCATTTGACAGTAAGAGCCTCAGGTGGCAAACAAAACCGCATGTCCCAGGTTTTTCCATATATGGTGACCGTCTTTATCGGTTAGGCGAATTTCAAAATGGCGAGCGGGAATTATCGGCCAATCAGAATTGGCCTATTATTGCCTGGCGCCAGAGTCTACGACAAACAACAAAAAAGCGGAGTAGGCACTGGGAATGAGATTGGACAGCAGTGTGTTAGAAGAGCGAGTCACGTGACTAACGTTATCCTACTGGGATTACACACAAGTATGTAACACACAATTTTTTAATGTGCGATATTCTGAAGTAGATATTTTGGTAAAATGAAACCTCTTTTAAAAACACCTTTTCCATTTCGTTGGGACGGTATATATTTGATGCTATTACATCAGACCATCAGACTCAATACTGACCTTACTAACAACCAAATAGGGCAAAACTGGTCCACAGCAGCAATTGTGTTACATAGTCACACTTTACTCACACGGTATTAGCTTTTCCCAGTTTTCTTTTATCAGCAAAATAAGGTATAAATACATCGTACTAATACTACTCTATACTGGCACTTTTCAATACCCGCTACACATTCAACGAACTAACCCTGCCTGGCGGTGGCTCATGTTATGATGTTAACTTAGTACATGTCCAGCTTGCACAACATTTGGGAAAATAGAGAAGATTGATGGACTTTTCCATACATGCCAATAAAGAGTCGTTCGTTAGATCCTAACTTAAGGGAGACCAATGTACCTTACAATTGAATTTTCCATACGTTTGATTTGGACAAATAAAGAATCAAAACATTCTGTTTTTTTTTACCACACTCTGTGCTTACGGATGGAATTTTCCATACGTTTGACCTGGACAAGCTATTGATCAAAATGTTCATTTTTACCACACTCTGAACTTACGGATGGAATTTTCCATACGTTCGACTTGGACAAATTATCAACAAAAAACGGCTTTCTTGCCACACTCTGAACTTACGGATGGAATTTTCCATACGTTCGATTTGGACAAATTATCAACAAAAAACGGCTTTCTTACCACACTCTGAACCTACGGATGGAATTTTCCATACGTTCGATTTGGACAAATTATGAACAAAAAACGGCTTTCTTGCCACACTCTGAACTTACGGATGGAATTTTCCATACGTTCGATTTGGACAAATTATCAACAAAAAAACGGCTTTCTTACCACACTCTGAACTTACGGATGGAATTTTCCATACGTTCGATTTGGACAAATTATGAACAAAAACGGCTTTCTTACCACACTCTGAACTTACGGATGGAATTTTCCATACGTTCGATTTGGACAAATTATCAACAAAAAACGGCTTTCTTGCCACACTCTGAACTTACGGATGGAATTTTCCATACGTTCGATTTGGACAAATTATCAACAGAAAACGGCTTTCTTGCCACACTCTCAACTTACGGATGGAGTTTTCCATGCCGATGACTGAGGTTTCGCATTTAATACCCAGAGCTAAAAACTATCCACAGATTTTAACAAGCAAGCTGAAGAAAACATTCTACGTGATTCTAGGAAACGTATTTACTTTTTTTGGCGTCTTAAACAATCTTGCAAGAATAGAATTTCACCATTGGTCGAATGCTGGAATTCGTGATGTTTTTTCATAAAGGCATGAGACATCAATGACTTCAAAGGCAATTTGAAAACTTATTGCACGTGCGACAAGGCAGGGTGTCAACGAGCCTGCTCTCTCAAAGAGCAGAGCGGGAAAATGGCAGCGAGATTCCATGTACTATGAACTTAAATTAAATGTTGAATTAACTTGCCAGAAAGTGGCAAAATCTTGTTACCCAAAATAACAAAAAAGTTGTTGCTTTGAATGTAGTCTCATTTGAAAGGTCATGGTATTGTTCGTTATTATCGTCCCGGTAAAAATTTCCAGAGGAAGCTGAGAAAATAAATTTTAGTTTTTACTGCCAGATAGATGTATTTTTCCAACCTAAATGGTGATGGCAATTACAGCCTATATAGATTCTTTTTCTGTGGCGGTGTGAAGCTAGTCATCTGTCTTTTGTTATATTTCAAAATATGGACCACAAATCTACAAATTAGGACAGAAATCATTTGAGTAACAGTATTTTTTTGCCAAACGTTGCTTGAAGTTGTAAAAATAACCTTAATGAATTCTGCTTTCGCATGATACGGAGAATTATGCAGATCTTGGGGTATATCCACATCAATGGATAACACTCCTTAATCAGAATAATTATCACAATCATATCCAGCTGTCCCAGCTGAATTCATTCATTGCTAATTACTCAGCAGCTAGCCTGCCACTGCATAGCACTCTGGCAGTTGAGTTAAACTCCTCTACTTCAGCTTTGTCTCTATAAGGGCCAGAAGATTCAGGTGTGCCTCCATTGCAGGCTTCAAGGTAGACAAAACTGTGAAAGAAAACGAAAGAATATGCAATTATTGTATTTTACTTGCGACACTTATTCATTTTTGATATAAGTGTGCTGGGAGGAACCTCTGGGGCCAGAAAAATCAGGTTTTGGCAAAAAAAAAAAACAGCTAGGAAACACTACAAGATGCTATTTTTTTTTTCAGGAGGACAACGAACTCTCCTTCAAGAAGGCGAGCTACGGGCCTGGTACCCATCCCCTCGGAAGGGTGCTTCTGATTGGGGTGGGTGTGTTATATTTTTTTATAAATCATCTTCAGGGACTTATAAACTAGTAAGTACATGCCTACCAGAAAAAACTCACCTGGTAGATAGATGATGATTTATTTAAAAACTACATTGCAGCCTAAGGGCTGAGGTTTTTGAATTAGACACTATTTACATATATATAAATCCTAAATAATAATAAGAAATATGAATGATAAAAGTTAAAACACTATTGTACGCTTTAAAACCCATTCGTACCCGCAGTCAAATTGATTGATAAATAACCCATGTTTGAATAGAATTTCGGGCCATTGCGAACACAAAGGTGCTTTTGGTTCTGTTTGTTTTTAAATTAGGGAGGGCAAAAGGCGATGGTTGCAAAGATTATATCTTGATTCGTTTTTTGTGTGGCAGCAAGTTGTTCAGTTTGTGATTAGGCTCATAGCAAATCTCGTCGAAAAAAATTGGAAAAAATCCAGGCTGAGTGGGATTTGAACGCACAACCTTCGGGTATCTAGAATGCCGCTCTACAAACTATGCTATGTATCAGCCCATTGGGATTGGTGTGTGGTCGAATCCCATAGATACCTGAAGGTTGTGGGTTCGAATCCCACTCAGACTGTTTTTTTTTTCTTCAAATCCAGGTGAGTTTTGATTTCTCTGGTAGGCATACAAGTCCCTGAAGATGATAAGATATTAAATCAAAACCAGAAATCTTTGCATTGAGTTTCTCATGAGTCAGTCTACATGGTGGTGTCACATCCCAGCTAAAAAATCATTACACCATCGGTATGGTGATTCTATCTGGGCTTTTAAAATTGCTAGTTTTATGATCAGTATAAATATTTCTTATTTGTTCCTCATGTTGGGTCAAACTTTCTAAATTACAATGTACATTTACATTAGTATATAGCAAACAGTACCTCCAATTTTGCTATTGCTCAGTTCGAGCACCATTGTTCTTGGTGGGGCAAATTGCTCAAATAAATGCCTTGCTAACGCTTCCTCACTTTCTGCTTGAAAAAATTCATGCAACAATGTGCACGTGTTTGCTATTAAACACATGTAACAAGAATTCGACCATCTGCTAGTACTGACAGGTGCCGGGGTCTACCAATGTCACCAGATGATTTCGCCACAAAACGACCATCAAGTGTGAACTTTTGTAAGCGGTGATTATACAAGTCACACACCAAGAGGTAACCATCATCGTCTAGTGCCAGACCCCAAGGGTGTGTGAGTTCACCATCAGCACTACCTGGTCCTCCTATTACGGATCGCCTGATCACTGATGATGAGCTCACGTTCTGTTGTAGCACATGCACGACATGGTTACCCCAGTCAGACACAAACAGCTGGTCACCACGTGAGGTTACACTGAATGGACGAAAACCCTCACCACACACTTGATGGTCAATCTGGAAAAGATACTCACCTTGTCCAGTGATACCTGGACTCTACTCTTATCACACACTAAGATGTGTCCACGGTCGTTAACATGGACACCACGTGGGTACTCAAACTCACCAGGAACTCGACATTGTCTATCAAAACATCTGAGAACTCCTCCTGTGTTTGTGTTAAATATTACAATTCTGTGGTTACCAAAGTCAGATACTACGATATCATCATTCGTCAGAAATGATACACCATCAGGACGCCTCAGCTTTGTTTGACCACGCCCTGTTATGCGAATTGTCCTGAGCAGTACACCCTCTACAGTAAACACACAAACACAATCAGACGAGAAATCTGTAATAGCGATCTTCGTGTTTGGTTTATTAACCGCAACACCACATGGCAGTTTTAGCGGTTCATCCATCCCTGTCATGACAAACTCTCCGATCACCTACAGTTCATGTGGTTTCACATCCAAACCCATCGGGCTGTTCAACACGTGTTGTCCATTCACCATCACACTCACAGTGAAATGTCCCGGGACTTTTGGTTTAATCTCGACATTGCACTTCCCTTCTGTGTTCTCTGATATTTTGAGATCTTTCACATCATTTTTGGGCTCGACAACAACATCCACGCCGGTTTTAGAAAATCGCCCATTAGGTTCCCCCGAGGAATGTCGCAGGAGTACACAAGATACTTTATGTAGAGCTTGTAAATCGTGGACTTCAGATTCTACGCGAAGAGAACATTTCTCTGCATCCACTACCGACATATCACGAATACACCCGAGCCCGTTTTCTTGTATCTTAAACAGTTCGTTGTTTGGTATGAATTCAAATCGTGCGCCAAATCATCGAGCTCTATCTGAATTTTGTAAAGATCTTTTAGCCGCTCCTCTATCGGAACTTTAGACTCCATCACGTGAGATGTTGTAGCGTACTTATACAATCTAGTCACGTGATCCTTGGCTGCGCGGATCTGCCTTAACAAATGCTCTAGTTCTTCCTTCCGACTGATCGCTTTTCTGACCTCTTCATCGATCTGTCTGAGCAAGTTTCTCTTATGCTCTTCAATAAAATTGACAAATTCCTCAAACGCTTTGATTACCTCGGATTTTGTTTTGTCTGTGTTTCTTCTTATTGTAGATATTTGTTCATTTATCAGCTCCAATTTTCGTTCCTCTTCTGCGGCTTTTCTTTCGAGCCTCATGAGTTGTTCTTCAAACGATACTTGCTGTTCTGCGGCTGATATATCCAAGTCGGAGGTATCATGCGTCGTTTGATGGTTTCGAAGGCATTTTTCACACAGGCAAGTGTGGCAGTACCACAAAAATACTTCAAGATCTCGTTTGTGTGGCTCTGTTTAACACAGAATGACGGACGTCGAAGTATTACCGTCAAATCTTGATGTCGTAGCTCGCTGAGATTTAAGATTTTGTGGCCTTCGACTGCAAATACCTTGTGTGCATTGAAGCACTGCTCGCAAAAGAAGCGAGGGCAATCACAGCAATAGAATGTTGACGGCTTGCTCTTTGGCAAACGGAACAATTTGGTAGCCCAGAACTTGCAGCCGCACCCGTTTCTGTAAGACACAAACTTGTCTGATATTCACGAGTACTTCGCTTGTGGGAAGAGACGCTAAATCTCCGCTTCTTGGAAGACAAGTGCTCGTCTTACAAAGCGGACAATACAGTTGAGCTCCGTCATGGTCGAGTCTGACGGTTCTTGCCAAACAATTCTCACAAAAGACGTGTAAACACTTGAGTATTTTCGGTTCTTGTGCAGGCTCAGTGCACACGGAACACTTTAGGGCGTTCTTCAAGCTCTCTTGTAGTATTTCCATGGCGAGAAACGAGAGATCAACCTTGTTCAACTTCGTCTTGCTATACTCTGCCAGTCTGGTGACATGCGCAATGCTAGTAATGATCTTAATTCTCGATTATTCTGTCTGCGAGGATACATAATACTATTCTCCTGCTTGCGTTGCGATGGACCGGCACAAAGACAGGCCGTGCGGGAGACTAGAATAATCAGAGACTGCTTTTCTGTACATACATGGGGGTCTCTACCCTCAGTGAATGCTATTGTCGTGAAAGAAATGCCGAAATGCCATTATTCACACTTGATGCGGTTTCTTTGTTTCTTTGCATTTATTTTCCTAACAACAAGTATAAATATTTGGTTCTTGTTTGAAGAAATAAATCAACTCTCAACCGAGCTGTGGCTCCATTGGTGCTTTCTTTGTTTATTCATATAAGGTCTCATTTATTTTTAATATCAACCTCCCTCGCCAGACTTGGGCTAGAGATTTTGCTCAGCGCAATGCTAATTGAATGCTGGCAAAACGGCTATTGCAAACTCATCGAATGGAAAACGTTTCACAAAAATGGTATATGAAATTTATGTATCAGTCAATTCCAGCGGTGACCATCCCCCCCCCCCCCCCCCCCGGACACCGTGGGGCATTCAGTCAATTCCAGCGGTGACCATCCCCCCCCCCCCCGGACACCGTGGGGCATTTGCACACCAGTGCCTTCCCTGGGGTGGGGAATTTTGAAAATTTTGCTGGCCCCGGGGTCGGGAATTGTTTTTCCCCGGGGAGGGGTGTGGGGAATTTTGGTTTTCCTCATCTCAAGCGCGTCGGGTTTGCGAACTACAACCCAGTTACAGAAAATAACGCCACAAAATATAATGCAGAGCATGGCCCGTATACACCACGTTTGGAGACTGACACATTTGCACATTTCACAGTTAACGTCTTCTATACAGAAGAAACAGATTTCGCAATTTCGTCTCAGTGGAAAAACATAAAAATGAATTGACACTATAAACCAGTTCCAATTTCGCAAAAATTCAAGTAACATAACTGCGAAATAGTTGCTCTGCAATAGAATAAAGGTAAATTTCGCATTGAGAGATGCAGCTAAATGGCTACAACCGCGAATGGCCTAGGAATGTCACTTCTTTATTTATATTTTGTCTAACTTTCAGTAAAATGAGAACTCGTTCAAAGACGAGAAAACTAAAGTGTACATTTAAAAGCGAATTTTAATGCTCGGACAGTATAAATGGAGTTGAAGTTTTTGTTGTGAAGCTTTGTCACGCAGAGTTACCGTCTTTTTCTCGTCCCGGGGAGGGGCATTTTTCCGCTTTTTGTGTTCCCCGCCGTGGGTATTCTGCATTTTTGCTAGCCCGGGGGCGGGGAATTTTCAGTTTTATTTTTAGAAATGACCAAAAAGTCCCGGGGGGACATGGTCACCGCTGGAATTGACTGATACATTATCAGCGTCTCGTGTTCAAATTTGATATCTCCGATACTCTCGAAGACAATTCCATATCTCCGCGCACCTTTGTATCATTCGCTATGTCTACCCCTTTAAGCCAAGCTTGGTAATGTTTGAAACCCCGCTTGATCTAAATTTATCCTTTTATTTGTTTCTGATGTTTCGAATAAAATACATCAGTTATGTATATTTTTTCTTGTATAATCATTGTAGCCAAGTGATTTTAAGGTTTGACACAACTAATAGCAACAGGAGCTTTTTCTTCATAATCCTATCCCATTAGACACAATATTTCAAAATCATATTAATCGAAGTGAGGAGCACCGATAAAGTCGACTTTATAAATTAGGCGCTCTGTGTGACATGGAAACGAGGCTTCGGCCCGGAAGCTGTCATATCAAGATAGCAGTGTCGCGTTTCTAGATATTGACCGGGCTCCCTGTGGTATATTCTCTACCGTGTTGCCAGGCTCTTGACCGTGAACAACACATTGGAAAATGCACATAGCATCTTCCTTCGAGTATATTTGAGTTTTGGTTGAGTTTTAAACTTTCTAAGCCAATAGAAATATTGAAAAACTTACTCGGATTCCAAATATGGTATGCAGATATTTCATTATAAGGAAGTTGGAGAATGTCGTCACTTTTTCAAGGGAACTATCTTGATATGGTGATGATCATCGGTTGATTAGTAAAAAAAGGTGAACATCGAAAAAACATTTCAATAGACCTCGTCGGCATTCCCACGTGGCATTCCCATGAGTACTCTTTCTTTCTTTTTCTGCTACGTACCGAAGGATATATGAAAATGGAATCATTCCAAACAAAGAGAGAATACTCATGGGAATGACACGTGATCTGAAACGGGCAAAACATTACGCCTAAGCCGAGGTCTATTATCATCTGTGTGCGCCCTTGCCAAGCTTTTGTCGGCAACGTTTGACTTGACAAAAAAAGGAAATTTTTCATTGCTCGAGCAAATTAAGTTCCGTAAATCTCGTAAATCTCTCGCCCCCACCTCCCCCCCCCACCTCGCTACCACCCCCCCCACCCCACCCCGCTACCCCCCCCCCCCCCCCCCCTAACTATCAATGTTGTTTCCAGACCAATCGTTGTCCCTCCAACATTGGAGAGGGGGGAGGGGGCTGAGCATGTGTAAAGTGAGTTTTAACGATTCTCTATTTTTCGTGTTACAGTAAGAAAGAGTCTCAGCTATTTTTGTGCCTAGGTTTTCACAGCTAATTTTTATTAAAAGTTATCGGAGGAAACCTGACCACACACACACGGGCATAATGGTGTAGAATCAGAAAAAGAATCGAGAATAATTTTAAGGTGCTGCACGTGTGATATGTGATACAAAAAAATATTTTCCTTTCTTCAAGGTGCTTACATTCCCTACGGTCGTAGCGCGTCAGTTTGAACGCTTACCGATTGGCTCCTTGATTCGGTGCTTACCCATACTCCCTAGCGGTCGTGGCGCGTCAGTTTGAGCGCTTACCGATTGGCTCCTTGATTCGGTGCTTACCCAATATTCCCTAGCGCTCTTGTCGCGTACCCTTGACGCTAGTAACAAAAACGTTCCTTCAAATAGCTGTACATGGCTCATGTTCTTGATTCCTTCTTTTCTTTTCCATGTTTAGCGCCAGCACAGCTGGAGGATCTCATTTTTATATTGTCGTACTCGCCTTGGCCTCAACAGAATTTTTTGAAATTCAGTATTTTTCTAATAATATGATGAATACTGTTGGTTTTGAAATTAATATGCAAGTGAGATCTCTGACTGCTCATCTCATCCCATGTAAACAACTATTAATCGTCCATATTGATGTCAGGAATATTCGTTGATGAATGTCAAGGCAAAAACTTCAGATTATAAGCAATTTCGCAAATATAATTTCGAACACAACTGACACTCCAGGAAAATTCGTCATGGAGATTTTTCTCACGCTCTTAACTTGACCATATAAGAGAGATACTTTCCGCGTAAGAATAGAGTTCGCGTAACAGAAAGAAACCGTTCCATATCTTCCCTGCCTACTATTGTCATGTAACGTGGAACTAAGGTATGAGACAGTCATCCGCGACTGCTATGACAACAGGAACGCAGCTCGGTATGGGGGGTGTGCGCCGTGACAACCGCCACCAGGGGAGGTGGGTGGGGCGAATTTTCTTGTAAACTCTTCAAATAAAGTCCCGGCAAACTGGCCAAGAATGAGGTGATCTAATGTATTTTGTATAGCAATGAAGCCTGAGGCCTCTAAGTTCCTGGGGATTCAGTTATTGGTGAACCTAGCCTTTTTTGTCTATAGGCTGCTTGCATGCAGTACTGGGTTTTTTTATCGCGGAAACCCGGTCCGTTCGCTGTTCGGGCGCCATCTTGGAATTTTTAAGGAGCGCCGCTCCAGGGACCAAGCAGGGACCAAGCAGGTTTTTTCGCGATAAAAACACGCAGTACCGCCTGCAAGCAGGCTTCCTTTTCCCATGACACTCTTATTACATATGCAGTGAGAATATATGTAATGTTCGCCACGGTTCGGGCTCGGAAATACGTCCCCAATAACTGGTAAATATCCTATCCTATCCTATTATAACATGGAAAATATTAAATGTGTTTTTTTTTTTCATCGAAACCAAAAAACAAGTAAGAATTGTTAATTTCAAAAACGTCGCCAGGAAAACAGTCGCCTGTAATAACATTTTGTTTCGTTTATTCAATGTACTTTCTGAACCCACGAAGCACACCAGTTTGTGGAAAATGGGAGGGATGAAGAGCTCTGTTAGCCTCTCGAAAATGAAGAAAACAAGCTTAAGGACACATGCCAAGATACCATGGCAACAAGAGAGCCAGGGGCTGATAATCCCATTTAAACCTCCATGTTGGTCCAAGACCATGGACCGATTGAGGGGTGATACCACAAACAGGGGGTGATAATCCCACATGAGAAGTCCCATGTCACCATGGCAACAAGAGAGCCAAGGAATGATAATAATAATTATAATAATAATAAATCCTGCAGCGCTTTACAACTTAATTTATACTCTTACTTTCTGACGAGTATAAATATTTTATCTCTAATCTACATTTATAACACAATACTAATTAGGAGTGAGCGTCTCTTTATTGATATCTCACCTTCGAAGATAAAGAAAGCCGAAAAAGCGGTCAATTATTAAACTGCGCGAACTGCAAGGAGCGTATGAAGGTTATCTTTAACGTAGCCATCTTTTGCACGGTCAGACTTCATCTAACATGACCTTTTTAAATGGCGCTCCAGCATTAGCTGTTGTTTTTTGCGCTACTACCGCTCCTGAGACTATGACTAACACCAAGTGACTTGTGATAACAAAAACTACGTAATGATTTATCAAACCACTGCAATAATATAAACCTCTGAAAAGTGGTGACGAAAGACCAATTTAAGGTAATTGTACATATATCGTGTGAAATTATCGTCTACCGCTGCAACGGTCTTGATTAAACCATCATTCATTCCATCATCCATTCATTCATTCATATCGAACGAGATATAGGGGTTCAACACATCTTTTTGCTTTTAACTATGCATAATTCAAATGTATCAGAATCAGTCTGTTGAATTTCTGTTGAATCAGAATAAGTTGAATTTGACAAAATTTAGACTCCCATATTATAAAGGCAAAAGTATATGATTATCTCAATAATATCTATATGTAGTATATACTTGTCGCCTTTACAGAACGTAACGGCAAATTCTTTGAACTATTCTGGAATAGCCGAACCAAATACCAGCTGAAGCTGCCAGACTCCCATGCAGCATTTCCCTGCAATGAAAGAAAAATAACACGATAATAGTATTAATCTTTACTGAGCCCAGTGGTGAGCAAATCACTCCCACCACATTTACGGCAAAAGCATATGATCATCTCAACTGATCTCAACTCATATTGAATCCTGTGCATGACATAATCTAACATTGAAAGCTAATAATTCATGCGCACTAAATCCATAAGAGATGTCAAATGTCGAAGATATGACAACTTCCTGTGTCATCATATTTTTTTTTTTTTTTAATTCTCTACATTTCTATTTTCACATTTTTAATTTAGAGATAACGAGAATACACGAGAAGAAAATTGACAGAAGCATGCATTATAACATTCTGAGAACCAAATAGACTGCTTTTTTGCACCATGCTCAAAACCTCTCTTCCATTCCCATCATAGAGAAAATCAATGATAAATTTAATTATGCGGTCATAATGTATCAAAAATGGCCAACAAACAATTGAGCACCGTACAGGACACTAGGACAGCCTTACATCGGCTCGCACAGAAATGATTGATAACTCTAGGAAACTAAATGGGAGGAGCTAGGCAGCATCTTTTCCTCCCAACTGAAAACCAATGAATTCATTGTAATACAATCAGGGTTGTAAAAGTTTGGAACTATATATCCCCTTATAGGAACCTTGTTCTCCACATTCGGAACACAGTCGGCAGTGCAATGGCCCCAGCGGGATGCGACTTTAAAGTACAAATCTGTGACTCTCTAGTCTTCATAATCTAATATTATAACAGATAATCAGCTCTTCCATTCAATTCTCATAGTGTATCCATTGTGAAAAGAAGTATCACTAAGTTCGTTTTCACATTCCAAATTGGAAATTTTTAGGGTCAACTTATGCAAGTACCTTTGCGTTTCCTGACTGAACAATGATTTCAAACTGCTTCATTATCAGTAACCAGAGTTAACCACATTATTTCTGAAAACAAGTGTTTCAAAATATAAAGCGCATAGTGGATACATGTCAGTTCTCTCCAAGTGGAGCTTTAAAACCATATTCCAACTTCATTTTATAAGACACAGGTGTGTCATTCATTGCGATATAGGCAGCGCAACCAGTTTGCTGGCATCAGAATATTTAACATTATTCGCCGAAGGCGAAGTGAATAGTGGCGAATAGTCCCCGAGACCGGAGGTCGAGGGGACTATTCGCCACTATTCACGGAGCCTGAGGAGAATATTGTTTTAGTATATACTACACGGGAACACTCCAAAAAATATCCGAACGACACTAAATGTGGCATTTGCCGACATTTTCTAGCCTCTTTCTGTATGCGTGACGTTTGTCACGCACGTGACATTACGTCAGACTTCACTACAAGCATTCGGCTACTCAGCACGTGGTGGAAACTTGCTGCTGTTTTAGAGAAGCAAAAACGCTAGAATCACTTGTTTTAAAACCTTAATATCGACTACGATAAAAGATTTACGTTTTTAGAAGGTTGCAAGGATGGATTCGAGGGATAAATTCGCATTTTGTGACTTGAATTATGGATTGTGAACTGCAGAGTTGTCTCGCTGAAAACACTTTGATTTGGTCGCCATTTCACCACCGAAGGATGACTATATTTTTCAACCCGCTGGCAGAGAAATTCAAGATTCGCTTGGAATATTCAAACAGAAATTTGGGAAATTAACCTATTCAAACTCTGGGACAATGAGGAAGACCTTGTTCATAAAAAAGAGACCACTTTAAATAACGTTTGATGTCGGATGGCTCGTGATCAAGCGAATCACTTGGCGACGTGTTACTGAAATTCTCTCTTAAACTGCACTCAATGGCTGGCTTCTACGATTTACTGTGGCCTTTCAACCTACCGGGTAAATGTTCAAAGTAGATTAAGAGTTTCTTGTTATATGTTTTCGACAAAATTGCCTTTAATCAATATGTTGTTGTGAATCTAATTCGCCTCTCAAACTGTCTGAAATCTCAAAAGTGCCGTGAACGAATCATCAAATTTTCGAAGTTCAAGAAATAAATGCTCTCTCTTATTCACCTGAAAGACTAAAGAGACAACATAAGTTAATTGAGAAAGATTTTTGTTGCGTTTCGAATCAGATAGTTCCTTTAGAAAGTAAAATATCCGAACCACTTGCACTCGGGCTCGTCAATCTCGGGATAATGCTTTCGATCTCGGAATATTGTGGCAATATTCCGAGATAGCGAACCAATCAAAACGCGCGATCTATGGAGGTTCCCGTGTAGTATATACTAAACAATTGTATATCACGCTAAAAATGAAACTCATTTATACATTCCTCGTCCAAAACAGGAATTTACGCTCAATTACTTTTAGTCTCAATTTTAAGAAGGAGTAATTTTGTCATCAATTTACAATTACCAAAGACAAAAGCATGTTACCTGAAATAATTAATCCCGTGATACGAGCCAAGCTGTCTGGCTGACACCCTTGCAGAGGCCAGTGCCTCATATCATCATTATTGAAAGCAGTCTTTCATGATTTTCTCCTACGAAAAAGTGAGCGGCTTCTTTTCAGAATTTCAATGTAAACCAAGCCCCTTAGTAAACTAAGAAGGAGACCACTGTTGCACTTTAGTATATTTGCCACAAGACCGTTGATTGGCAATCGTGAGTGACACAAGAATCGATCAAAGCGCCGCAATGGCGACCCGTAGTGGTGAGCCATCAACTATAATACTATTTTGTACCAAGAGCTCATAATATGAACTCTTGATTGTACTCTTTTTGCAGTCAATGCACAAAGTTAAAACTGATAATCAGTGACGCACACATTATCTTGAATTTAATACTAATATAAGAAGACTTGGAGGCACTTTGGCTAGCCTAGCCTAGTCTATTGCTTATCAAGACCATTCTGGATCTCGATGGGTTCCTGTGGTAAGAGATCGCGGCCGCAGCTGAAATCTAGTTTTCAGACCCTTTTGACCGTGCTAACGACAACGCCATTTTAGTCCCCTGAGTATAACTCGTTTCTGTCCTTCGGACATCCCAAACCATCGTCCTACGACAATAGTGAATGCTTTACTGCGCCAGTGCTTTACCAAAAATCTCATTTATAATTTAGTAAATATAAAGGGCCAGTGGGATGAAACAAATGGCAGAACAAAACATCATAGATAACCAAAGCAAAAACCCGAAAACTCTTGGTGTCAGATTTGACGTTATAATGACAGAACCAATTTGCAGGGTGATCCAATAAACGCAATAATAAACAGTGAAACATAGATTTGGCATCCTCAGATTGAACTTTGCACTTACTCTTGAAGCAACTCTTGAATGGCACATGTAACATAATAACTAAACACACAGGCAGACTTAATATTTCCGTGGAAAAGCAGGAGGCGGCGTAGATATAAAGGGAATACTGTCTCAAGTAAAATTATCAGGAATATCGATAGATTTGCAACTTGACCGCAGTCGGCCTTTCAATCTAGTCATTTACTCATCTCTCTACAAACCAGAATTACACAAAGATTCTAAACGAAAGTTCAAAACTTTCAGTTTTCAACATGATCAATAACATACTTATCTTTACCATGTCTTGACAGTGCTGCTTTATACTTTCCTTCAGAAGTACTGGTTTCGACATTAAGGGTGGTACGTCCGCCAGCTGGTTTGGTTTGGGCAGATTTAAATTAATGGACCAGTGCCCAAAGCCACCAACAGCTAAAGTTGGTTTTGGTTTTCGTCTATACCCTCGAAATTATTTGTTTCGTGAAAATCCATACTGCGACTTGGATTGCAACTGAGACTGCAACTGGAACTGTGACTGAAATTCTGGCTTCTTGTTTGTCTTGGAAGCTCGTATCCTGACCATAGCGCGACGTTCGGCTGCTCTGAGTTACTTCTCGTCTTTGGAATCTTCAGCAAACTCGTCAGACTCATATTCTTCGGCCGCAGTCCAGCCACCTGGACCGTTTTAATCTGTAAGCGGATTAACTTATTCCTCTTATTTATAAGAATTGTCAAATGATCGGTTTCAGTAATCGCCAAGGACAAATAACCGCAGAAGAATACATTGGAAATTTTAAAAGGCCTTTTAAAATAAAGTTATTAAACTCGAAACTGGATTTCGTCGCCTTGAAAAATTTGATATGAACTTGGTGTTCTTTCTCTATTTCCTCCAGACCACGTTTGAAATCATACTATTTCTCGTTAAATTTGGCGTCTTCGTAGTCCTTGAAAATCCAAAATTTATGCCAAGGAAAGTTGTTGAAGGAGACGCCAAAATGGGCTGTGCTGATTGATATACTGTAGAAAATTGCTAGTGATACAAGAAACAGTTTGATTTTTAGGTTCACTATTAAGAATCTCGCTTTCCCATGCCACAAGAAAATTAACGGAAAAGCTCAACAAGAGAAAAAGACGCTTCGAATGAGTTAACATTCATTAAGCTCCTTTAAATACTGAACTAACATCCCTAGGGACACAACACAAGTGTACATTCCGAACGCGATAAAATATATATATTTTACAATATAGGAATTCAATTCAATTATCAATTGCTCATAAAAAATAATAGTAAAATTAAAAACATATGTCCTAATTACAAACAGTAAAAACGTTAAAAAAAGGTACGTTTTACTTTAGACTTAAAGGAAGAAAGTTCAGTGCAGCCCCTGATGTCGTCAGGCAGGGCATTCCATAATCTTGGTGCTGTATACGAGATGCCCTGCAGCCATATGCCATATGTTTTTAATGAGCACGAGGGCTGCACAAGCAGTCCTTGTTGGCGGATCTGAGAGCTCTTTTGGGATGTAGGGGGTTAAAAGGTCTTTTAAATATTCCGAGCTAAACCATAGGGACTTGAAAGTTAAAAGTACAATTTTAAAATCAATCCTGGCAGCAAAGGTAACCAGTGAAGCTCTTTCAGAACAGAAGTAATGAGATCATACTTCCTTGTACCGGTTAACAGCGCGCGGCGGAGTTCTGAACATATTGATAATCCATGTAAACCTCTATGTTGGTCTAAGACCATGGACTACTGGGGTGTGATACCACAAACAGGGGGTGATAATCCCGCAGGTGAGAACTCCCATGTCACCATGGCAACCAATGAAAGGACCTATGTTTGAACCCAAGTGAGACTATGGGGCGCAATAAGTGATCTGCATAGGAGCACTTCATTCCTCCTTGAGTTTATTAGCACTAAAATCACAATCAGTGGACACACTTTTACATAAATTGAACATCCTTAGTATTGTAACTCACAACATAATGTTCTACGGCAAAATAAAGCCCAATGCCACATTTCAGTTGCCTGTAAACATTAACAATACTAAGTACTACGCTTAGTTGGAGATCAACGTACCTGTAATGCTATGTTATTCAAATATAGAGTACTAAGGGACGTGTCATTATTTACCGGGGGGGGAGGGCTCCCATTTTTTTCAAACAAGGCTAAAAAATTAGGACCCTCCCTTGAACATAACCAAAAATGTGACCCTCCCCCAGTCCGTAGGTAAAAAAAAATTGGGACCCTCCCCCATGCAATTTTTTTCTGAAAAACCTGTTAGATAGACTATTGTCCAAGTGACTTCTGTCATGCACCAGTCAATTGACATCGCGGCCCCCCGATTTAACATTCACTAAGTGTTAAATGTTACTTTTTTCCCGGTCACCAGGGACATGGTCGTTGTTAAAGCTTCAGCCCCCGGGGACACTTTTGCAACATGGCGAAACCCGCCTTTATTTTGATAAACGCATTTCATCAAGCCTCCAGTGAAAAGATAAACGTTTTATTTTCTGCGTGTAGTAAAAAGCCTGTTGGTTTTTATTCTTCACGCGCTACAAATTATTATTATTCATGTGCGTGAAGCGCAGCCCAAAAACGAATTTCTATGCAGCTTGTATTAAACGTCGAACTCACTTCTTTCGAACATATAGACTGCCAACCAGGCGTATCACTGGAGGGCTTTTTGGGGTTTTCATTTGTCCTTGCCAAGATAGACATGCTTGTAACGACATCCGTACGCATTCCATTTAAGCGCCACAAGCGTATTTTCTTTGGGCAACTCTAAAACTAGATTAGATGTCATTCCTTATGCGCGCGAAGCGCGCCGAAATTTTCAACATAATCAGTAAAATAAAACTAGAAAATGATATAGAACTCGTTGCTGGAGTCTCCCTTTCAAGGCTTCAGGTTTCGAGAGATCCTCCCCCTTCACTCGCCCAAAAATGAAGTGATCCCTCCAAAATCCTCCGACCTCGGTCCTTAAACCAATACATTTTCGCACGATAATCGAACTTCTGGTTCAGCGTTAATTCCCGCTGAATATCCCCGCTATAGAAGGTCCGTGTTAAATTCCCTGCCCTTCCGTAGATAATAATGTCTTAAATCCCCGCCTGACCGCGTTACTTTCCCGCTCTGTTCCGGGGGTGGGGGCCGGGGTGTCAATTGACTGTGCATAAGGAACCGCGGTTATTATTCATCGCCTCGATTATTTACGTGAGAATGTTTGCTAATGTACGGGTAAAATGCAGTGATCCTCCCTCCAAGTACAATGATTAACGTAATCCCACATCTCCCGTTCCCTGTTTGACCTAGTATTGGAGACATTTTACAGAAAACGGCTCGCATATCCTTCGTTGGGCGCGAAACGCGCCCAAATTTTGATAAACGTTTTTGTTTGTTCATCGTTTTTTTGTTTGTTCATCGCATTTCATCAAGCCTCAGAGAAAGGGTAGATGAACATGTTTTGTGTACAGCATAGTAAACAAAGCCTGTCAGGAGCTCAGGAAGTACACTACCTCAACTATATAGGTTAGGTTATATTATTCATGCGCACAACTGCGCTCCGCAAATGACGAAGTTATTAATATTCATGTGCGCGAAGCGCGGCCCAACGGACGAATTTCTATGCTTGTAACGTCGAAAACTCACGCTTATCTAGGGGTCTTCTTTCAAACATATAGTGACATGCCCTCCAGGCCTATCATTTGCAGGGAATTTGGAGAGTTTGATTTTCCTCGTCAAGATAGCTTGTTCTTGTCAACGGTAGTATCTATCATTATTGCTGAAAGAGTATGTGAGATGTCATTGTTTATGCGCGCGAAGCGCGCCGGAATTTTATGGAGAGTTGCTGAAATAACCACTATCGCTATTTGTTTTACCCTCTTCATCGTCCAAATGATGCTGAAAAAATTATGACCCTCCCCCAAACAGGAGTGAAAAAAATTTGGACCCTCCCTTTAGACACGCGAAAAAATTAGGACCCTAACCCACAAAAATAGGAGCCCTCCCCCCCCCCCCCCCCCCCCCCCCCCCCCCCCCCCCCCCGCTAAATAATGACACGTCCCTAAAGTGATGACGTCACAAAAATCGATTTAGCATGTTTGGGTTCCGAGTCCATGATTAGGACCACGAAATAACATCCTTCACATGGACGACGGAAGCAAAATATTATTAATATATTTTTTCGGGGGGGTGGTGGGGGGTGGGGGGGGCACCCACGGAATTTTAAAAGTCTGTTACCAAGCCTCCCCCTCCCCCTTGAACTACCACGGGAATTCCTAGTTGTTATGTTAGACAGAAAGTATTGAGAAGCCTGTCTGTCTGTTGAAATGTGTCGTTTTCTAAAATGTCCTTATATGGAAGTTTCTACTTACCAATTTGGAAGTCCCACATCATTTCCTAGCTTATTTCTTGCCCTAAATTGTCAAAAATTGTCAAAAACTTCTCCAAAACTTGCAGATTTTGGAAAGAATCGCTGCTCTTGTAGGTTACCATCTTTGTTTTGGCCCCAGGAGCCCGGGAATTCAAACACAGGTAGCCCAAGTCACGCACGGGTTGGCATTTACAAAAACGACACATTTATTTGATATGCCCCCCCTCCCCCCCCCCAACCCCAATGTGCCCCCTCCCCCCCCCCCCTGCTCTGCCGTCCATGCTTCGTGTTGTCCCTTGATTTAGAAAGTGAGTACGACTCGAAAGCTACAGACACAAAATGAGGCAAATCTGCACACGACCGAGATATGGCATGCTGAATACATCATTTTTCTTTAACATTGGCTGTATTTTTGCTTCGATACACAAGGTTTTGAAATGTGTCTAAAAAATGACTTGTTAAATAGAAGTTATATAGCGGACCGTCTTGCTCACGTTTCAACCGATTCACCTTTTTTTTTCATGCAACGTTCGGAGTTGGTTTTCATTATTCGTGGACCTGAAATTTAAAACTTTCGAAATTTCTATCGTCAAATAAACAAGCTACAAACTACAACAACATACAATGGTTAAGAGATAGTCTACAAAATGTGTCTATATTTAATAAAAAAAGAAGAGAAGAAAAAAGAAGAAAATCAAAATGTATTGATTTTTATTTTCGCGACGTCCAAGGATATAAAACCCGTCATTTATTTTGAAATTTCTCTATCCTATTTTTGCAGCACTCAAACACGCTTTTTCGACTGTATATTTCTCTCTGTAAAACAATCTGAAAACACTCAAAATTGGGAAGTTTTCTCTTCTGGCCCGACAAATGGTAAATTAAGCAGTGCGCTTATTTTAATAACATGAAGAACGGATGAAATAAAAAAGCAAAATGGTCTAGGTCGTCAAAATATCATGTGTTTGTCACACGGATTTTCATACAGTAATATTGATAATACATCATGCATATGCCTTGTAGTTAGTTATTGTGCTAATCGCTAGTGTCCTTATCAAATTAAGAACCTATTTAGAACCTCTAGTAGCCAAAACTTCCACTTAATACCATTTCTATAAGAACCTGTTCCTGACGAAGTTGACAAATCTAGGTTCTTCTACATAGATTTTTGCTGTATTTTTAGTTTCTACTTTTCCATGTCTTACAGCATTTCTTCGATTTGAGTTGAGCATAATTACTCTGTTTCCATTTAGTTGTCTCAGGTTCCCCCTACTCCACCCCGTTCCACCCAGAGCAATAATTTGTAACGTGTATGCGAATAAAAACTTCTGTGTCCCAAATCACCTTTATTGTGCGTTAGATTACTTGACGTCCCTTGTTTGGCGGACTTCCGTGAAAACGAGCGCGCGAAAAAACCCAGGTTCCCGGATGTTCGCCAAGAAGGGACTGTAAGCCAGGGCCGTAGCTAGCATAGGTTCAGAGGGGCAGTTGCCCCCTCCAGCGAAGTAAATGTGTTAGTGTCAACATGTGGGAAAAACCTGCTCGCTCCACCCCCCCCCCCCCCCCCCCCCCCCCCCCCCACAAACAAAGAATGACCAAGGCCTGCCCCCCAGTCAAAATTTCTAGCTACGGCCTTGCAAGCAGTCTATTTGTTCGTTGATCCCTGGACTCAAAGAACTGGTGTATCTAATTTAGAAAATGCAAGAATCACATTTCTTTTGAAACGAAGAACATTTACTCCGGACACTCTGTGTTGCCTCAAATACCAATGTATACCTGCATTAGACAAACCGTGGAAAAAAATGATCAAATGCGCATGACAAGAGTTTAGAAATAACTAACTGCTAGGATATTATTAACCAAGCGAGACATTATCAGACTATTTAATGCAATA
Organism: Scolanthus callimorphus; assembly: GCA_033964015.1. NCBI lineage: Eukaryota > Metazoa > Cnidaria > Anthozoa > Actiniaria > Edwardsiidae > Scolanthus > Scolanthus callimorphus. The sequence continues at coordinate 7,246,373 of CM066917.1, forward strand.
ACGTGCATGTAACCATAGCAACTATTATTATATATATTTAGTATAAACCACTAATGGTCTATTACAAATCCTGCATTCTGATTGGCTGAGCTACTAATGGTCTATTAGTGATAGACCGTGCCTGGCAAAACCACCACCTTTCTTTGCAAGAAACCTGATTTTTTCAACATAAAATAATGGAATTCATTGCCAAACCGACCAACTAGTTGATTTATACTAAAACATTAGACCTCTCGTCCTCATGTGCTATGATATCAATAGACCATTCGGCCTTCGGCCTCATGGTCTATTCACCATAGCACATTCGGCCTCGATGTCTAATTGTTAAATAGAGCACTCATTCTCGTTCCCAGAACCTCGCAGTTATGCTGACTGTCGGAGGCTTTGGTTCCAGAGAAAACCGCACGTCCCAGGTTTTTCCATATATGGGGATAGGCTCGAGTCGATTGTGCTAGTAAAACTGGCATATTATGCTAGTAGCACTGTTCGTTTTTTTATCCAATTATGCTCAAATTATGCTCGTTTTCAAAATTATGCTACTTTTTTTTCAATATTATGCTCGACAAAAATGGGCACAAAAAAAATGGTGAGTTTTATTACCTCTTATATTAATAAATCTCTTAGATGAGATAAGTAATACTGTGCGGGCTGAACCAGGCGCTATTACAGCAACTCAATGAATTATATGTGATAACGACTTATACAAACCACGGGGTGAAGGACCATTTTCTCACGTTGTCACACCTATGAGAGTGGGACTGGGAACAAAGTTTTCTAGACTTCCGGTTCCGGTTCTTCCCCTAAAAAACTAAAAACTATCGCCGAACGTATATTTGGAGAGCTTACTTTATGTCGAAGTCAATTTAACATTACGATAAGGGATATTTGAGCCTGGTTTTAGCACTTCCGGTCTTCAAAATACAAATTATGCTAGCATTGCTTTTTGAGAAAAAATCTAAAAATTGCGCTCGTTTTTGACAAATTATGCCAAAAATTATGCTAGCACAATCGACTCGAGCCTATATGGGGACCGTCTTTTCCGGTTAGGCCAATTTCAAAATGGTGAGCGGGATTATGAACCAATCAGAATCGACCTATTATTGCCTGGCAGCATAGCCTACGAGAAACAACAAACAGCGGAGTAGGCACTGGGAACGAGATTGGACAGCAGTGTGTTAGTAGAGCGAGTCACGTGACTAACGTTACCCTGCTGGGATTACACACAAGTATGTGTTCTCATGCAACAATGTGCACGCCATTGTTATCAAAACATGTAACAAGAATACGACCATCTGCTAGTACTGACACGTGCCGGGGTCTACCAATGTCACCAGATGATTTCGCCACAAAACGACCATCAAGTGTGAACTTTTGTAAGCGGTTATTACCCGAGTCACAACCACACGAGGTACCATCACCGTCTAGTGCCAGACCCCAAGGGTACCTGAACTCACCATCAGCACTACCTGGACCTCCTATTACGGATCGCCTGATCACTGATGATGAGCTCACGTTCTGTTGTAGCACATGCATGACATGGTTACCCAGGTCAGACACAAACAGCTGGTCACCACGTGAGTTACACTGAGTGGACTAAAACCCGCACCACACCTTTATGGTCAATATGGAAAGAGATACTCACCTTGTCCAGTGAATACCTGGACTCTACTGTAATCACACACTAAGATGTGTCCACGCTCGTTAACATGGACACCACGTGGTTCTCAAACTCACCAGGACCTTCACCGTGTCTACCAAAACATCTGAGAACTCCTCCTGTGTTTGTGTTAAATATTACAATTCTGTGGTTATCATAGTCAGATACAACAATTCATCATCCGTTAAAAATGATACATCATCAGGACGCCTCAGCTTTGTTTGACCACGCCCTGTGATGCGAATTGTCCTGAGCAGTACACCCTCTACAGTAACACACAAACACATGAGACTTCTCATCTATAATAGCGATCTTCGTGTTTGTTTATTAACCGCAATACCACATGGCTGTTTTAGCGGTTCATCCATTCCTGTCATGACAAACTGTCCGATCACCTTCAGTTCCTGTGGTTTCACATCCAAACCCATCGGGCTGTTCGACACGTGTTGTCCATTCAGCATCACACTCACAGTGAAATGTCCAGGGACTTTTGGTTGAAACTCGACATTGCACTTCCCTGCTGTGTTTCTCTGATATTTGAGATCTTTCACATCATTTTTGGGCTCGACAACAACATCACGCCGGTTTTAGAAAATCGCCCATTAGGTTCCCCCGAGGAATGTCGCAGGAGTACACACAAAGATACTTTATGTAAGCTTGTAAATCGTGGACTCCAGATTCTACGCGAAGAGAACATTCTCCGCATCCACTACTACGACCTGGCACGAATACACCCGAGCCCGTTTTCTTGTATCTTAAACAGTTCGGTGTTTGGTATGAATTCAAAATCGTGCGCCAAATCATCGAGCTCTATCTGAATTTTGTAAGAACTTTTAAAAACCGCTCCTCTATCGAACTTTAGACTCCATCACGTGAGATGTTGTAGCGTACTTAGACAATCTAGTCACGTGATCCTTGGCTGCGCGGATCTGCCTTAACAAATGCTCTAGTTCTTCCTTCCGACTGATCGCTTTTCTGGCCTCTTCATCGATCTGTCTGAGCAAGTTTCTCTTATGTTCTTCAATAAATTTACAAATTCCTCAAACGCTTTGATTACCTGTGATTTTGTTTTGTCTGTGTTTCTTCTTATTGTAGATATTTGTTGATTTATCAGCTCCAATTTTCGTTCCTCTTCTGCGGCTTTTCTTTTCGAGCTTCACGAGTTGTTCTTCAAACGAGGCTTGTTGTTCTGCGGCTGCTATATCCAAGTCGGAGGTATCATGCGTCGTTTGATGGTTTCGAAGGCATTTTTCACACAGCCAGTCTGGCAGGTACCACAAAAATACTTCAAGATCTCGTTTGTGTGGCTCTGTTTAACACAGAATGACGGACGTCGAAGTATTAGCGTCAAGTCTTGATGTCGTAGCTCGCTGAGATTTAAGATTTTGTGCGCTTCGAAAAATACCTTGTGTGCATTGAAGCATTGCTCGCAAAAGAAGCGAGGGCAATCACAGCAATAGAATGTTGACGGGCTTGCCTTTGGCAAACGGAACATTTGGTAGCCCAGAACTTGCAGCCGCACCCGTTTCTGTAAGACACAAAACTTGTCTGATATTCACGAGTACTTCGCTTGCGGGTAGAGACGCTAAATCTCCGCTTCTTGGAAGAGAAGTGCTCGTCTTACAAAGCGGACAATACAGTTGAGCTCCGTCATGGTCGAGTCTGGCGGTTCTTGCCAAGCAATTCTCACAAAAGACGTGTAAAACTTGAGTATTTTTCGGTTCTTGTGCAGGCTCAGTGCACACGGAACACTTTAGGGCGTTTTCTTCAAGCTCTCTTGTAGTATTCCATGGCGAGAAAGAGAGATCAACCTGGTTCAACTTCGTCTTGCTATACTCTGCCAGTCTGGTGACATGCGCAATGCTAGTAATGATCTTAATTCTCGATTATTCTGTCTGCGAGGATACATAATACTATTCTCCTGCTTGCGTTGCGATGGACCGGCACAAAAGACAGCCGTGCGGGAGACTAGAATATAAGAGACTCCTTTGCTGTACATACATGGGGGTCTTTTACCCTCAAGTGAATGCTATTGTCGTGAAAGAAATGCCGAAATGCCATTATTCACACTTGATGCGGTTTATTTGTTTCTTTGCTTTTATTTTCCTAACAACAGGTAAATATTTTGGTTCTTGTTGTGAAGAAATAAATCAACTCTCAACCGAGCTGTGGCTCCATTGGTTCTTTCTTGTTATTCATATAAGGTACTCACACTTGTACTCATATATTTTTAATATCAACCTCCCTCGCCAGGCTAGAGATTTTTCTCAGCGCAATGTTAATTGAATGCTGGCAAAACGGCTATTAAAATTTTATCGTATGGAAAATGTTTCACAAAAATGGTATATGAAATGTATCAGCTTCTCGTGTTCAAATTTGATATCTCCGATACTCTCGAAGACAATTCCATATCTCCGCGCAGCTTTGTATCATTCGCTATGTCTAACCCCTTGTCATCACTGCTATGCTGCATAAATTAAGCCCAAGCTGGGTTAATGTTTGAAACCCCGCTTGATCTAAATTTATCCTTTTATTTGTTTCTGATGTTTCGAATGAAATCATCAGTTATGTATATTTTTTTCTTGTATAATCATTGTAGCCAAGTGATTTTACGGTTTGACCTAAACTAATTGCAACAGAAGCTTTTTCTTCGTTGAATCCTATCTCATTAGACAATATTTTATAATCACACGTATCGAAGTCGCAGAAGTTCGGATGCGATCGGTTCGATTTCCGTGACTTGTTCGGTAAGGGAGCGGTCATTATTTATGTCGGAGAGGGGGGTGGAGGAGAAATACCTGTGATCAAAAAAAAATTTCAAGAACCCCACCTGATAGCATTGATTGTTTTCGGGAGCCCCCTCTGATAGACTGAAACTTTCAGGACCCCCCTTCCCCTCCCATCCAGTCAGTCCAAATGATTCAAACAGGTCCTGAAGGGGGTAAAAGTTTCGCAAGATCCCAGTCCTGAAGTTTTCCCAGTCAAAGTTTTCAAAATCCCAGCGTTAAAGAGTGACTTTTAGACATGTGTACAGGGGGTACAGAGTGTTTGTATTGCAGTCGTAGGGCAAAATTTAAAAAGCAGTTCACAATTTTTTAAAGCCACTCTTTACAGACTTGATATTTCATGTGTGGTTCAGTTAAGGCCAATTGACCCATTTCTAGTTCTATTGGCCAAATCCCAGTGACTCCAATCCCATTTCCAAGCCTACATAAGGTCTCCCACAATGGCTATCATGGCAAGTCACTAAAACCTCCCCCTCTTTTCTGAAGGCAGTATCTGGGTCTGTTACAATGATCAGGAGTGTTTAGATTGAGTAGATGGCGAGCGCGGAGCGCGAGCCGAAATTTTTTTTAGACTTTTTGCTGATATAGACAAAATAATTGTTTCTCAAGACCCCCCTTAACTGCCATTTTCGCCTTTCAAGACCCCCCTGTGTTCGCGCTTAAAAAATTTCAGGGCCCCCCATTTTCTCCTCCACCCCCCCCCCCCCCCCCCCCCCCCCCCCCCCCCCGCCCTCCGACTTAATAATGACCGGTCCCTAATATCTTCGAGACTCATTCGGACGCGCTTAGATAATTCCGTTTGCCCGTTAATATTATCCCTCCCATTTTCTGTAAAATGTCTTTAGTACTAGGTCAATAGGGGACGGGAGAGGTGGATCACGTTAATAATTGTACTTATAGACGGAGGATCACTGCA
>CM066917.1:7251831-7388550 GCA_033964015.1 Scolanthus callimorphus
GGGGGGGGGGGGGGGGGGTATCTCTTGGTAGTTATGTAAGTGATGGGAGGTGAATATGAATTGATTTTGGTAGTAAAGCCTTCACTTTAGTGAAATACTATCAGTGAATTTCTGCAAAACCCACTCTTTGGAAAAGCTGAGAATTTTCCATGCGACAAGAATGTGAAGTTTTCAAAATATGCTTGGTCCCATTGTTGCGGCATGGAAAATTAAGCTTTTCACAAAATGGATTTCTACAGAAATTTCCTGTGTCTCTCCACTGGCTGACCTAGGCATGAGTAATCCTGAATTAAAACTTGGCTTTGATATCATTTTAGAAGGTTAATGCTAACTAGGGATTAATAAGGGAAGGGGGTTCGGGTGCCTGGGCCCCTCCAGAATAGTTAGTGTTAACCAAACTTCTAGGAACTGGGCCATGGTTATTTCAAATCAAATTGATTGTTTTTGTGGTTATATTCATTTAATTATCATCACATCTCCCAGACATGTAGCATCTAAAAGTCCAGATACATAACATAATCACTGTTACTAGAACAAAAGATGAACGTTTCATGGCGTTTCATGTAATAAATTCAGTGTCAACATAGCCAATCCGATATCAGAGAGAGAACGCTGATGAGCTAATGCATGGCCTGTCTATCAACATTCAAGGCCTATTTCAGCAACTTCCTAAAGGACAGACTTCGTCTATAGCCAATAAAGGCAAAGGCAATGCATTGTAAGCCCCATTGAGAATAAATTCGCTCATGACGCTGTGCGTATGTCGGAGGTTTACTGTCATCAACGCGGTGACATTACCGACAAAAAACAACAAAAATGATTCACAAAAGCGTCACATACTAATGAACATCCATTCAAATGATCGGCTATGTGGCTGTTCTAAAAAAAGGATCATCTTATCTGGCTTCCACTATAAAAAATCCTTGAAATATCACATGCAAAAGCCATGTCGACGTTTGCCGTACAAAATTCTTACCTTTGCGATGGTTCGTTAGGACTGATTTAAAACGGTTTTAGTCGCCCTTTTTTCAGTCCACGGTAAGCTCCTACTCCTGCTGAACAATTTAAATACAGCTGAAGTTTAAACAAGTCATTAAAATAAATTCCAGCTCCGATTTCCGCCGTCTTCCCGGCTGCCCGCCCGCCATATTGTTTTTTGACTGTTTTTCTTAGGCGGTCTCCCTGTGGAAATGCCCCAGCCTTGCCAGATTGCCAGGGTCTTCTTCCGAATGACCCGCCATCTTGGAAATTACCCAGAAGCCCTGGGAACGAGGTTGCAAATATGGATGTTCAGGATGTGCAAACATAAATTCCAGGGGGGTTATCTCCAAAATATGGATGTCCAGGGTGGGTATCTCCAAAATATGGATATCAGGGGGTATCCCTAAAATATGGATGTCCAGGGTGGGTATCCCCACAAATATGGATGTTCAGGATGTGCAACATAAATACCAGGGGGTTATCGATAGATAGGTTTATTTAAAAGCATTGCAACCATTAGGGGTTAATACGCTAGTTTACAATAATACTACTAATAAATACATTGATAATAATAAACTAATAACTATAAATTTGATTGTATGTACATATAAAAACTCTAAATATTGAAAAGGTAGCAGCTGAATTGGATAAAATATTACTTACTCTAAAAATTGATTTAAAGCATTAAAAACTATGAAACTATTCCGAAACCTGTTTGTTTTGGCCTTAGGAACTGCAAAGGCCCGCCTCCTCCTTAGATTGGTGTTACACTCGTTTTTGGAGGCAGAAGATTGTGAAGTTTGTGGCTTGGTTCAGTTATCTCCTGGAAGAGCTTGATTGTAATTGCCTCACGCCTGTCCTGCAGGGTGGGGAGACCTTGACCTCTAGGGCCTGTGAATAACACTTCTCGGGAAAGATGATGCGAAGCGCGCGCTTTGGCAGGATTCTAAATCCGATGCCAGGTACTTGGTAAGCTGTTGTGGAACAGCGCGCATGCGTATTCTGTTACCGGTCTGATGCATGAAAGGAAGAAAGTAATAAGCTCATTAGGCTTTATCTGAGCGCGCTTTAGTTGACCTAGGAAGTAAAGGCGCTTGTTGACTTTCTTAAGTATTCTCCGACGTGTACATTCCATTTAAGGTCACTAGAGAAGTTAACACCTAAAATCTTAGCCTGATTGACACATTCAAGTTGCTTGTTGTTAACCATATAAGGTCAAGTTAGGCGCCGATCGTGCAAAGGAGATACGGAGCTCCTTGCATTTTGCCTCGTTTAGCTGGAACCTATCAAGGGAAACCTGCCTAGCTAGGTCGTCTACGAACTGCTGGAGATTGCTGTAGGGCTGGCACTTTGGGATCGTCTCGCTAATGGTTGTATCGTCTACATATTTCCACATGTCGATCCCTGTGATGGACAGATCATTGATCATCATGGTGAACAGCCACGGACCAAGTTTTGTGCCTTGTGGTACACCGGATGGAATGGTGCCCCACTCTGAGTAGCAATCCTGACTGAGTTTCACGCGCTGCCTTCGGGACGTCAGGAAGTCTATGATCCAGGCTACGATGGTGCTGGGCAGATCATACGTCATCAGCTTCCGCACGAGAATTCCGTGATCGATCAAATCGAAGGCTTTGCGGATGTCCAGGGTGGGTATCCCCACAAATATGGATATCCAGGGTGGGTATCCCTAAAATATGGATGTCCAGGGTGGGTATCTCCAAAATATGGATGTCCAGGGTGGGTATCCCCACAAATATGGATATCCAGGTTGGGTATCCCTAAATATGGATGTCTAGGTTGGGTATCCCCACAAATATGGATATCCGGTTGGGTATCCCCAAAATATGGATGTCCAGGGTGGGTATCCCCACAAATATGGATATCCAGGATGGGTATCCCTAAAATATGGATGTCCAGGATGGGTATCCCTAAAATATGGATGTCCAGGATGGGTATCCCTAAAATATGGATGTCCAGGGTGGGACTATCCCACAAATATGGATATCCAGGTTGGGTAACCCTAAAATATGGATGTCCAGGATGGTATCCCCACAATATGGATGTCAAGGGTGGGTATCCCTAAAATATGGATGTCCAGGATGGGTATCCCCACAAATATGGATGTTCAGGATGGGTATCCCCACAAATATGGATGTCCAGGATGGGTATCCCTAAAATATGGATGTCCAGGATGGGTATCCCCACAAATATGGATGTTCAGGATGGGTATCCCCACATATGGATGTCCAGGATGGGTATCCCTAAAATATGGATGTCCAGGATAGGTATCCCCACAAATATGAATGTCAAGGGTGGGTATCCCTAAAATATGGATGTCCAGGATGGTATCCCCACAAATATGGATGTTCAGGATGGGTATCCCCACAAATATGGATGTCCAGGATGGGTATCCCCACAAATATGGATGTCCAGGATGGGTATCCCCACAAATATGGATGTCCAGGATGTGTAAGCTGCATAAATTCCAGGGTGGGTATCCCCAAAATATGGAGGTCTAGGGTGTGTAAACATAAATTCAAGGGTAGGTATACCCAAAATATGCATGTCCAGGATGCGTAAAACCTAAATTAAAGGGTGGGTATCCCCACAAATATGGATGTTCAGTGTGTGTACACAAGACTGTGACCCTGCTTCAACAGGGGGATGCAGAATAATATGGGATCCCTCGTAAACGAGTAAGATTGTCTAATCATCTCTTGTGCACCCTTTGATGGCTAAAAAGTCCTATTCGCGAGGCGCACACTTTGCCGCAGGTGGGGCAGGTGTAGGGAGCTAGCTGTGGCGAAGCAGGGGCAGCATCGCGTTCTTTACGTCGTTGACGTTTTTTCCTCCGCTTTCCGACGGCGCTCCTTCTCAAACAGAGTCACACCCTCCCGGACAGTACTTCTCCATCTAGGTCTATCGCGTGCCAGATCCTCCCAGGCCGTCAGATCGATGTGGCACGCCTTAATATTTGCTTTAAGATTGTCCTTGAACGCTTTCGCTGCCCCCCTTGTGCTCTGGTGCCAGATCCCAGTTCTCCGAAGAGTATCTGCTTAGGAAGGCGTGAGTCATTCAGTCTCACAACATGACCAGTCCAACGCAGTTGATTTTCAATTATCATGGCCTCAATACTGGTAGAGTGTGCTTCGTCAAGGATGCTGCAATTAGTCCGCCGATCCTGCCAGGTCACACCCAGGATGCGTCTCAGACAGCGCTGATGATACTTTTCAAGGGCGTTAAGGTGTCTCCTATAGGTCGTCCAGGACTCGGAGCTGTAAAGGAGGGAGGGTAACACAACAGCCTTGTACACCAGGAGTTTGGTCTCTTTCTTTAGACCTTCTCCTCGAACACTCTCTCACGGAGCCTTCCAAAGGCGCAGCTTGCCGCCTTAAGGCGATGTAAAATCTCTGCCTCGATGTCAGCTTTTGTTGAGAGGACACTGCCAAGATAGGGGAAGGTCTGAACGTTCTTTAGTGTGGAGCCGCTGATGATCATGGGTGAGGGTGAGGACTGATGGCCTGGAGCAGGTGGAAAAGGACTTCTGTCTTCTTTACGTTCACTGAGAGGCCAAGGCACTCGTAAGCGTACGTGAACGCATCCAGAATGACCTGGAGTTGGTGCTCTGAAGTGGCGCAGACGCAATTGTCATCCGCATACTGGAGCTCGATCAGTGAGGTAACAGCGGTCTTCGTTCTCGCCTTCAGTCTTCGCAGATTGAACAGCCCCCCGTCCATTCTATAGACGATCTCTATACCTTCGGGCAGTCTGTCTTGTATTAGATGGAAGATGGCTGAGATGAAAATGGTGAAGAGGGTAGGTGCGATTATGCACCCTTGTTTTACGCCGGTCTGTACCTCGAAGGTCTCGCTGTCACCACTGCTGCCAAGAACCCTGGCGGTCATGCCGTCATGAAGGAGTCTCAAGATAGAAATGAACTTCTCCGGGCAGCCATATTTCGCCAGGATTCGCCATAAAGCTTCTCGATTGACAGAGTCGAACGCCTTTGTAAGATCTATAAAGGCCATATATAGTGGCTGACGCTGCTCCCGACATTTTTCTTGCAGCTGCCGAGCAGTGAAGATCATGTCAGTTGTTCCTCTATTTGGGCGGAAGCCGCATTGAGACTCTGGTAGGAGGCCCTCAGCATGCGGGACTAAACGATTAGCGAGGATTCGCGCAATGATCTTTCCAGCAATGGCAAGAAGGGAAATACCACGGTAATTCCCACAATCCGATTTATCTCCTTTTTTGAAGATTTTGGCAATGTCCGCGTCCTGAAGGTCCGGGGTTATTTCCTCCGTCTGCCAGATTAGAAGAATGAGTTGGTGAAGGCATAGAGCCAGGTCATCACCTCCGTGTTTGAATATTTCTGCAGGTATTCCGTCAACACCCGGGGCCTTGCCGTTTTTCATTTGCTTGATGGAAGATTTTGTCTCGCTAAGGGTCGGTTCTGCCCCTAGCTCAGCATTGACTGGCGATTGCGGGATCATATCAAAAACGGAATCATCAACCAAGGAGTCGCGGTTGAGAAGTTCTTGAAAATGATCTCTCCAACGTTGATTGATGCTCACTGTATCTTTCAGAAGAGTACCATCTTTGTCTTTAATGGGCGTCTCCCCACGTGTGCTGGGTCCAAAGATGGTTCTGGTAGCACTGAAAAAGCCACGGGTATCTCCTTTGTCCGCAAGACCCTGAAGTTGGTCCGCCTTAGCGGCCCACCACTGATCTTTAATATGGCGAATCTGCCTTTGGACCTCAGCCCGTATATTGTGGTAGGCGGTTCGTTTAGGTTCATTCGTAGGGTCATTTTGCCAGGTACAGAAAGCCTTCCTCTTCTCGTCTATAAGTTCTTCAATGGTATGGTTGTTTTCGTCAAACCAATCCTGGTGTTTCCTAGTGCTGTAGCCAATTGTAGCTTCACTACTTGAAAGAATGGCTGCTTTCAGAGCTTGCCAGTACTCTTCAACGTTGTTGCCATGAACGGACGAAAGGGACTGACGGAGAGCAAGCTGCAGTTCTTCAAGCAGCACCGGATCTCTCAGTCTCTCGACATCTAGTCTCTTTTTTGGTTGTTTTGCTATATGCCGTTTCTTGTGATGAAGTCTTAAAGTAACTTTTGAGCGTACAAGACGATGGTCTGTCCAACAGTCATCTGCGCTAGTGATTGATTTCGTGATTTGGACATTTGCCTGATCGCGAGCTCGGACAATGACAAAATCGATCAGATGCCAGTGCTTAGATCTTGGATGTTGCCAGGTGGTTTTAAATTTGTTCTTTTGGCGGAACAAGGTGTTTGTGATAACAAGTTGGTGCTCCGCGCACAACGTAAGCAAAAGAACACCATTGGAATTGCATTTCCCGACCCCTTCTTTACCAATAATCCTTTCCAGAGAGCGTGATCTCTTCCGACCCTTGCATTAAAATCACCGAGGATTATGATCTTATCATCTTTGTGGATGCTCGCAAGAATATCACCAAGTGTTGCGTAGAAGGCTTCCTTCGTCTCCTCTTCAGCGTCTAGAGTTGGTGCATATGCGCTGATGATAGTGGCATATTGATTCTTAGCAAGAGAGAGACGCATTTTCATGATGCGCTCGTTAATGCCATGAGGAAGAGAGGTAACATACTTGGTCAGTTCGCTCCTGATAGCGAATCCAACACCATGCATTCGAGGCTGGCCCTCCGGTCTTCCTTGCCAGTAGAAGGTATATCCACCCCCTTGCTCACTTAGCTGTCCGGTTCCAGATCTGCGGGTTTCTTGAAGGGCAGCGATATCAACCTGAAAGCGCTTCAGTTCGAGGGATACCAAGGCGGTTCTTCTTTCAGGACGGTCAGTATGTTCGTAGTTATCCAGGAGCGTGCGTACGTTCCAAGTTGCAAATTGTAATTTATAGGTATTTCGACCGCTAAGATGGTGATCCTGCTGGATGCGGTTTTCCAGCCAGGAGTGGGTGGAACAGGCTATTTTTAGGGCACCTTTTCTAGCCCCCTCCCAAATGTAGGGTGAGCAGAGTGGATCCTAGAAAGGCTGCTCAGTCGCAGAGAACGCTGCCGGGTCACTCTTCTGTTCCTATCCAAAAGTGAGACGACTGAATCAGAACTCTGCCGCCTAACGTGCCGGTTTGAGACTAGGGACTTCCAGATCTCACTAATCCTGTCCCCGTCACCTCTTGCCGATCGCCGAAGGACTTCTGTGGGTGCAAAATATCGTTGATAGACGCCTTGTGCGTGAAATCTTTTAGCGTGGGAGTACTGTTGCACATCAGCAAACACACGGTGCCAGAGCAGAGAAAGGTCCGTAGTCCAATGGCAGGGAAAACCCCGACGATCGGGGATCCAGTATCTGCAGCACAAAAGCTAGATGGCCGTTGGCTCACAAGGAGCTCCTCCGCCCTTTTTGCACAACACAGCAGGGTATGGATACTTCTTGGAATCCCCCTCCCCCAATATAAAACTTATGGCTCTTGATTAAAGGTGTTGTTCTTTATTCATGTCTCTGTCAAATAAATTAAAGGGTGGATATCCCCACAATTAATATGGATGTCCAGTGTGTGTACACAAGACTGTGACCCTGCTTCAACAGGGGGATGCAGAATATTTTGCACAACACAGCAGGGTATCGATACTTCTTGGAACCCCCCTCCCCAATATAGAACTTAGGCTCTTGATTAAAGGTGTTGTTCTTTATTCATGTCTCTGTCAAATACATGTTATCTTGCAAACTATTTAGCTGCCTTCATGTCACCTGGGGGATTATAACTTTTCCTGACCTTTAACTTCATGTAGGATTGTTTTACTACTTGGCAGTCTGTACCTTGTATGCTTTAATGTAGTTATCTTCATTCCGACCTCCTTCATTTGGCTGTAAATAGGCAGCATCGTTTGTCACTGTTTCTATGGACGAAAAGAAGCTGAAGGTCATCTTAATACTGTACATGTAGAGAGGTCGAAACAACGGTACTCGATAGGTATACAGGGATGGTGAAGTATTTTCTCGAATCACAAAAAAGGGATACCCGATTTTATTGCGGAAATGTGTTGGTCTCTTCATGTAGAGCACAATGGTAGGGGTTTCACCATGATGCATCAATTATTTTACAAAGATATTGACAGTTGAAAATCGGGTACCCACCCCCCTAAACTGGATACTTATAAAGTACCGTTGTTTTGACCTCTTCCCTAGCTGGTCTCTTATGTAACAATGACTATGACTTTAGGAGGGCCATAAGAATAAAAAAAAAAACAGTTACAATATTATCTTTATTAATTTTATTGGGCAATTCCAGAAAATATATTTACCCTGGGGACGGGTGGCATTTGGAAATCCTTCTTCGACGAGTGCCCGCTACCTGTCCGCTAGCGTCCTTTCAAAGACACGCCCGTTACTTGCTCGCTAGCGTCTTTTCAAAGACACACCCGGGGAGCTTACCATTGGTCAAGGAAAACCGGTTGGTTTGATCAGCGTCCAATGGTACAGAACATTCCGGTTGGGATGAAATACCGAGTGGAATGGCGCTTACCATTCGCTTATTCGCATTTCGGTTGGGATCGGCTACCCTTATTTGGTCATAAACCCGGTTGGAGTGCCAATGGTACAAACCATCCCAACTGGAATGGCGAGACAACCTCTGAAGCTGAACCACTCGTACCAACCGGAATGACCGAAACATCGACTGTACCATTGGAATCCCAACCGAATTACCGGTTTTTCGTGACCAATGGTAAGCCCGCTTCTTGCCCGCTAGCGTGCTTTGAAGAACGCCCGCTACCTGTCCACTAGCGTCCTTTCTAGGACAGACCCGCTACTTGCCCGCTAGCGTCCTTTCAAAGGCACACCTGCTACTTGCCCGCTACGCTAGCGTACTTTGACGAACACCCGCTACTTGCCCGCTAGCGTCATTTCTAGGACACGCCCGCTACTTGCCCGCTAGCGTCATTTCTAGGACACGCCCGCTACTTGCCCGCTATCGTCCTTTCTAGGACACGCCCGCTACTTGCCCGCTATCGTCATTTCTAGGACACGCCCGCTACTTGCCCGCTATCGTCATTTCTAGGACACGCCCGCTACTTGCCCGCTATCGTCATTTCTAGGACACGCCCGCTACTTGCCCGCTAGCGTCCTTTCTAGGACACGCCCGCTACTTGCCCGCTAGCGTCATTTCTAGGACACGCCCGCTACTTGCCCGCTATCGTCATTTCTAGGACACGCCCGCTACTTGCCCGCTATCGTCATTTCTAGGACACGCCCGCTACTTGCCCGCTAGCGTCCTTTCTAGGACACGCCCGCTACTTGCCCGCTAGCGTCATTTCTAGGACACGCCCGCTACTTGCCCGCTATCGTCATTTCTAGGACACGCCCGCTACTTGCCCGCTATCGTCATTTCTAGGACACGCCCGCTACTTGCCCGCTATCGTCCTTTCTAGGACACGCCCGCTACTTGCCCGCTAGCGTCATTTCTAGGACACGCCCGCTACTTGCCCGCTATCGTCCTTTCTAGGACACGCCCGCTACTTGTCCGCTAGCGTCATTTCTAGGACACGCCCGCTACTTGCCCGCTAGCGTCATTTCTAGGACACGCCCGCTACTTGCCCGCTAGCGTCATTTCTAGGACACGCCCGCTACTTGCCCGCTATCGTCCTTTCTAGGACACGCCCGCTACTTGCCCGCTAGCGTCATTTCTAGGACACGCCCGCTACTTGCCCGCTAGCGTCATTTCTAGGACACGCCCGCTACTTGCCCGCTATCGTCCTTTCTAGGACACGCCCGCTACTTGTCCGCTAGCGTCATTTCTAGGACACGCCCGCTACTTGCCCGCTATCGTCCTTTCTAGGACACGCCCGCTACTTGTCCGCTATCGTCCTTTCTAGGACACGCCCGCTACTTGCCCGCTAGCGTCATTTCTAGGACACGCCCGCTACTTGCCCGCTATCGTCATTTCTAGGACACGCCCGCTACTTGCCCGCTATCGTCCTTTCTAGGACACGCCCGCTACTTGTCCGCTATCGTCCTTTCTAGGACACGCCCGCTACTTGCCCGCTAGCGTCATTTCTAGGACACGCCCGCTACTTGCCCGCTATCGTCCTTTCTAGGACACGCCCGCTACTTGTCCGCTAGCGTCATTTCTAGGACACGCCCGCTACTTGCCGCTATCGTCCTTTCTAGGACACGCCCGCTACTTGCCCGCTAGCGTCATTTCTAGGACACGCCCGCTACTTGCCCGCTAGCGTCATTTCTAGGACACGCCCGCTACTTGCCCGCTATCGTACTTTCTAGGACACGCCCGCTACTTGCCCGCTAGCGTCATTTCTAGGACACGCCCGCTACTTGCCCGCTAGCGTCATTTCTAGGACACGCCCGCTACTTGCCCGCTAGCGTCATTTCTAGGACACGCCCGCTACTTGCCCGCTATCGTCATTTATAGGACACGCCCGCTACTTGTCCGCTATCGTCCTTTCTAGGACACGCCCGCTACTTGCCCGCTATCGTCCTTTCTAGGACACGCCCGCTACTTGCCCGCTATCGTCATTTATAGGACACGCCCGCTACTTGTCCGCTATCGTCATTTCTAGGACACGCCCGCTACTTGCCCGCTAGCGTCATTTCTAGGACACGCCCGCTACTTGCCCGCTATCGCACTTTCTAGGACACGCCCGCTACTTGCCCGCTATCGTCATTTATAGGACACGCCCGCTACTTGTCCGCTATCGTCATTTCTAGGACACGCCCGCTACTTGCCCGCAAGCGTCATTTCTAGGACACGCCCGCTACTTGCCCGCTATCGTCCTTTCTAGGACACGCCCGCTACTTGCCCGCTATCGTCCTTTCTAGGACACGCCCGCTACTTGTCCGCTAGCGTCCTTTCTAGGACACGCCCGCTACTTGCCCGCTATCGTCCTTTCTAGGACACGCCCGCTACTTGCCCGCTATCGTCCTTTCTAGGACACGCCCGCTACTTGCCCGCTAGCGTCATTTCTAGGACACGCCCGCTACTTGCCCGCTAGCGTCATTTCTAGGACACGCCCGCTACTTGCCCGCTAGCGTCCTTTCTAGGACACGCCCGCTACTTGTCCGCTAGCGTCCTTTCTAGGACACGCCCGCTACTTGCCCGCTATCGTCCTTTCTAGGACACGCCCGCTACTTGCCCGCTATCGTCCTTTCTAGGACACGCCCGCTACTTGCCCGCTAGCGTCATTTCTAGGACACGCCCGCTACTTGCCCGCTATCGTCCTTTCTAGGACACGCCCGCTACTTGCCCGCTAGCGTCCTTTCTAGGACACGCCCGCTACTTGCCCGCTATCGTCATTTCTAGGACACGCCCGCTACTTGTCCGCTAGCGTCATTTCTAGGACACGCCCGCTACTTGCCCGCTATCGTCATTTCTAGGACACGCCCGCTACTTGTCCGCTAGCGTCATTTCTAGGACACGCCCGCTACTTGCCCGCTATCGTCCTTTCTAGGACACGCCCGCTACTTGCCCGCTAGCGTCCTTTCTAGGACACGCCCGCTACTTGCCCGCTATCGTCCTTTCTAGGACACGCCCGCTACTTGCCCGCTATCGTCATTTCTAGGACACGCCCGCTACTTGTCCGCTATCGTCCTTTCTAGGACACGCCCGCTACTTGCCCGCTATCGTCCTTTCTAGGACACGCCCGCTATTTGTCCGCTATCGTCCTTTCTAGCACACGCCCGCTACTTGCCCGCTAGCGTCCTTTCTAGGACACGCCCGCTACTTGCCCGCTATCGTCCTTTCTAGGACACGCCCGCTACTTGCCCGCTATCGTCATTTCTAGGACACGCCCGCTACTTGCCCGCTATCGTCCTTTCTAGGACACGCCCGCTACTTGCCCGCTATCGTCATTTCTAGGACACGCCCGCTACTTGCCCGCTAGCGTCCTTTCTAGGACACGCCCGCTACTTGCCCGCTATCGTCATTTCTAGGACACGCCCGCTACTTGCCCGCTATCGTCATTTCTAGGACACGCCCGCTACTTGCCCGCTAGCGTACTTTGACGAACACCCGCTACTTGCCCGCTAGCGTCCTTTCAAAGACACGCCCGCTACTTGCCCGCTAGCGTTTACTTTGACGAACACCCGCTACTTGCCCACTAGCGTACCTTCAAGGGCATGTTTACATGAGCGAGTTTACCAGGCAAAATCCAAAATCATGATGACTCTGGCTCGAGTCTTCAATATATGTCGAAGTACCTCGCTTATTCTCTTCTGATAATTAGCACCGTAATCCGTCTGGATGACCAACCTGACAGTGACTTGTTGAAAATCTGAGGAGTGTGCTGCTTTCAATGTAAAACGCTGTATGCGATTGCAGACGGAAGGTATTATTTTTCTTACAAAAAAAGTATGAACAATAACTCGTAATGCACAAAATATCATTATCAGACAGCACGGAGAACGAGAAGTGAATGTTGCTACACATGATTTCGCCAACGAAGTGTAGTATGTCAATGAATCCTACTTTATTTCGTGTGTTGAAAAGAAGGACGCCACAAGCGCATTAGTGCGGACGCGAGCCGGGCCAAATGGACGCTTCACTGACGCAGACAAAATAGACGCTAGCGGGTGTTGAGCAGACGTAAGCAGGTAATAATGGACGATAACGGGTTTTGAGCGGACGCTAGCGGGCATAATGGCCGCTAGCTGGCTTAATGGATGCTAGCGGGTGTTGAGCGGACACCAGCGGGCGAAATAGACGCTGACAGGCGATGCGCAGACGCTAGCGGGTTTTCGCTACTTGGACGCCCAGCGGGCCCTAGAGACACCAGCGTGCATTTAAGACGCTAGCGGGCTTCGAAGGCATGTTTACGTGAGCGGGCGTATTGTACGCCAGCGGGCAATTAACCGGGCAAAAACGAACGCCACCGGGCAAAACCTACGTTTGTTGTACAGCACTGGGTACCAACATCATGCACATAGCCAAGGGGGGTTCGGAATTCAGCCTGCATGGAAGGGTTTTTTGAAGCTGGAATCGCTTAACCTCTCAGAAATTCTATATGCATGGGGGGTAAGTCATTTTGGAAATTCTGGATGCATGAGGGGGTTAAAAACTAGTGCTGCCTGTGGTTGGGGTACATATATTTTCTGGAATTGACCAGTTTTATAGCGTTTTGTTTTGTTGAGAAAAGATGAAAAATGACATTTTCCAGAAAATATATGTACCCTGGGTTATGGGCGGCATTTGGAAATTCTGAATGGGAGGGGGTTTGGAATTCCGCCTGCCTGGGGGTTTTGTCAAGCTGGAAGCTACTGCAGGTTAACCTCTCAGGAATTCTATATACATGGAGGGTAAGCCATTTTGAAAATTCTGGATGTATGAGGGGTTAAAAACTAGTGCTGCCTGTGGTGGAGGTACATATATTTCCTGGAATTGCCCATTTGCCAGCAAGTGTGGAGATTATTTTCTCTCCTTTCCTGTGGTGAATTGAGTTGGAGTTTCACGTGGGCTCATTCTTTTTTTTCATAATAGTCTCTTTTGAGACTCTCTCTGTTGAGGCCCCCTCTCCCTGCACTTCATCCAGTCAAAGGAGATTGGATATCTATAGACCCTATACAACCCATAGACTCTCTATAGAACATGTATTGTTCAAAGGTTTCTTAAAATGAAGTTCCTATAGAACCCTGGGGGGAGGGGGGGGGGGGGGGGGGCTGCCATATTGGTCGATGGGCAGGCTCGTCATATCGCTGGGGTTAAAACTGTGGTCTGTGGTATATATATGGGGGTGAAAATAGAAAATCCAGGAATTTTGGAGATCTGCTATCATTTAGGGTTCCCAATAAAACAACTTTGCCCTTGACATTAAGAAAAGAGCTCGACTTTTAATCGCTGTAAAACCAGTTTTATAGCATTTTGTTTTCTTGAGAAAAGATGAAAAATGACCTTTTCCGTGTTTGTTACTGGTATCTTTTAGGGTTATTCGGAAGCTTGGCCACACCCACTTTGATTATTTGACTGCTTAACATAAAAATGAGTAGTCTTACTGTTTTACTAGAAACCCACTAGCACTACACTCAATTTGTTGCGAAAACATATCTATGCTTGGTTTTAGAAAGTGGAACAAAATCAGTACTTTTTGGATTTCTGAGTAGATCATTATTAGACAAACATGCTGACCAAGTTTGAGAAAGCCACAAAGCTTGTGCTTGTTTAAGTCATGAGTTTTGTGGCTATAGCTAATAAGCATTCAAATAAATTGACGCATCATTTTCTTTGCATCTGTAAAAAGACTACATGTGACAGCAATCATGCTAAAACCCTGACTTGCATAATAATTGCTTATAATAATTTTTGTGATAAATACTATAAAATTATGTTATTTACAATATAAAAGCTATTATACGGTAATATAGAAAACAATTTATGAAATTTTATTCTTAAATTTTGACAAATAAAAGCTTAATGAATGGGTCTAGAGAGATATTATAAAAAACTATGAAAACATAACTAATAATAATAATAATAATAATAATAATAATATTAGGCATTTATTTAGTGCTATTTCTACTATGAATCCAATAGCCCTTTACAATGTTAATCTTCCCATATATATCTTATGCAGTTACTGTGTGGGGTTCTGCCTGCAAGTGTCAGTTGAATAAGGTTCTGCTGCTCCAAAAACGGGCCCTATGTTTTATGAGTTTTGCTAATAGGAATGAACACGCAGTTCCACTCTTTGTTAAATCTGATATTTTACTTGTCAATTTTCTTAATTTTGAATCCGTGTGCTGCCTTATGCATGACATTTGAAACAAAGCTGCTCCCCCAACATACTAGAACCAGGGCCGTGGTTTGATGCGCTGGTGCGGAAACGCATAATTTGGCTTTCTCCGCATAATGCGCATAATCCGTCAAATCCCGCATAATCGCGCATTATTTCCCAAAATTTTGCGAAAAACATCAAAAAGCATCATAACTTGGCGAATTTCAAACTTTCTTTCCTATTTTTTCTCACAAAGGTGATACATTTCTTCTGAAATCGTCTGTCCAACTCGATAGAAATGAGAATAACGAGGCGTTCTATGCTAATAGCGTCGCGCTGGGAACTGATATCGAAAAGCAATAAAACGTGCGGCCAACTAACTAATATTTCCAGCTGAGCAAGATAGATTCAAACACATTGTTTGCGCTTTGGATATTTTTGTAAAATCAAGGCGGAACAAACGCTAACCGCGATGAAAACGGTCGCCTTTTGCAGTTCACATTGATCACTTGACATACACTTTTTCATGGATCTTTGTTATTGTTACATTCAACAATTTCATTTCACAAACAACAACGCGAAAAATACCAGGCACACGAACAGCTCCCTCGATAACAAAAAAAAACACTGACAGAATAACGTGGCGCTTTTCCGGTTTTATAAAAGCTCTTACACTACCTCCGACGATAGTGCCGATCGCTCTCGGGATCAGGATTAATGTCGATAGTTACGCGCAGAACGACGGCAAACAAGCGCAACGATGTTTGTGATAATGAGAGATCGTAACGATAGCTCTGTTAGTCTGCGTATAGCTTGTGACCGTTTAGTTCATGGTTGGATAGGAGTGCGTTGCTATGATCCTTGCGGTATGAAAAAAAGTGTGCCTTGGTCTGAGACAAGTACACGGAAAAAAACCAAACTTACTAATCTTTACTACCGTGTAAAGGAAGTAACTGGTAGTTGGTAACGCTTTTTGGTAAGAAAGTAATAACGTAGCCTCATAACGTTAGTAAAGCGAAGCAATTGGAACTCATCACAGAGCATTTTATAGACAAACAAAAGTTGTTAAAGTTAAATAGCAGCTATATCCATGTAACAAAACAGGCGAAAAGAGCAAAATATGTTACGGCACTTGTAAAAAAAATATTGCGCAATCCCGCATAATTTCGTATTTTTAGCGCATAATTTTGAATTTTTAGCGCATAATTTCAGAAAAAATCGCGCATAATTTCAGAAAAAATCCCGCATCAAACCACGGGCTTTGTAGAACTCTTCACTGATACCAAAAATATACAGGCATACGGTACCTGATCAACAACATCTCATAATTTTTATATCAAAAAATCAAGATTAGAAGCACAACATATATAAAGGCTTTCCAAGAATTGGTGCAATGGTGTGGAACGACTTTAACCAGTGACCTTGCGAGACCTTCCAAAGAAGCGTTTCAAAGAAACCTGCATTCCACCCTAATCAATATTTTATACAGGTACGATGACTACATTGATATCTCTCAAATCAGGGATGTGCTAAAAAATCACAGGCCTTGACTCTCTGTCAATAAAACTATGCTTTACCTTTTTTCTGCTTTAAAATAGTAATCGTCTTTCATTAGCTCTTCTTCTTCTTCAAATCTTAGCATAAATTGAACAAAAACCCTGATACACATATATGTATTTAAAAACCCTGATTAAAGGCTTCTGGTGATCCGCCTTAAGTTAGCCTATTTGCGGATCAGCCACTCCTGTAAATAATATTTAAAAGTAAGAATAAAAAAGTCTGAAAGGCTGAAGTATTAATAAGAAGTAAGATATTTTGATATCAAATAAAAATAAAATGAGTGAAATACACAACTGGTTGGTTAGGAAGATAAATAAGCTCTGTTTATTTGAATTCCCTGCTGCATGTCTGAAGGACGTTATATCAAGCCAAATTTGTTATTTTCTTTAATCTTGCATTGTAGTGATAGAAACAAAAATTATGTCACAAAACAAGATCATCTGATATCCTGAATGCGTAATTAGCACATTGTGCTAGCCAGAGATCACAGAAAAATACATAACTTTGAGCGGCAATAGGCCGTTAACACACAAATTGATTAATAATATTCAATAGTTATCAGAAAATGAAATCCAGTATTCAATTCTACACATCTGCATTAGTAAATTGTAAAGTTTGGTGAAGATTGCTTGAACACTGACTGAGATTATGAATTTTCAAAACTGCATATTCTGGCTTATTTTTTTGCAAATAAATGTAGTGAGAAGTGGAGCCAATCAGATTGCTCCATTCCCTGCTAGCAGAGGCCACTTCTTGAAGTGGCCTCTGCACACAAATGTCACAACCTCGTCCAGGATCGTGGACGTATACTTGACTGGTTTGGCTGGTTTTACAAGAATTGCGTCTGCAGTGTTTTTGCTTCAAAAACAGTGCACGCTTTCACGAGTGATTTCTAGTTCAATGACCAACGCACAACATTTTGATCAAATTTCTGTAGAAAATAAAACTATATCCAGCGAAATCTCAAAAACAAACTTTAGAATGAGTATCAGAGAAGCGTTTAAGAGCCTTTAAATTGAGTAAACGAGTCATTAAAGGCCACAAAAAGTGATTTTGTGTAAGTTGTAGAGCAGATAAATTGATATTTTCTTGCTCGTGCACAAACTTGATCGACCAGTTTGTCCAAACTCACGCCATTTTCTCAGACATGCGCAACAGAGAAATGACATTTGTATGCAGAGGCTACTTTTGCGTAGTTGAAAAACACAAGAAAACATTAAAGTAAAAGAAAATGCAGGGAGATTAAAAAAGCCTCTGCTCGCAGGGAAATTGTTCCGCAGAAATGCCAATAAACTCCTTGGAATCCAATACTGAGTATGCAAATTTATTTAAACTTACAGAAAAATTGTTATTTATTCCACGATATTTTGATTGCTTGATAGGAGTGTGATTTCAATCCTTGAGGAGTGTGATTTCAAGCTGCAATCAGAAATTCAAGAACACTTCAGTTTTCTTTCTTTTTTTCTTTAATGACTTACAGGTCATTATATTTCAACGACTGCTGTTATTATAAGCAGAATTACCAGATTTATGAAAATAAGTGTAAAACAGAGCAAAACACCCGAGAGTTTTGACTCAAAAGTTTTCAACTTTAGCACTTGTTTTGCACACGCTTCTGACGTAATATATATCGCAACGGATGTGCTTGTTTTGCAAGGGACAAAATTTGCAGTGAATGACTAACATCATATTATAAACAATTAATAGCATGGTTTGTACGTGATACTTTTTGAGAATAAATCCCACTCGTGATATGTCTAGACTGTTTGTAATTTCACTCGCGAAGACGGCTCGTGAAATTACAACAGTTCAGACATATCAACGAGTGGGATTTCACTTAAGTTAAGTTATTCCAAAAAATATCACCACAAATCATGCTATTTAAACGCGTGAGGGATGTCCTGAAGTTCCGCCTTGGGACTAGCAATAGCGTGAAGTTTCAGCGAGAAACAGAACAAGACTAGAATCACTGAGGCAACACGAACTACCATATTGAAATAAACGCGACTTCGCGAATACTTCACCACCCTTACTACGTGTACTCTGAGTTAAACTGCGGGATGACTATACGACAACTGCAAGGTAGATATTTCCTTACAGGTTTATATTACTTTAAGTTTCTCCTTACCTGTATCCTTGATGTTAAGGTCGATCGCATTGGTTTCCACGCTGATATCCTCCATAGAACGTTCTACCATGTTGTTTACACGTCCGCCATCTTTTAAAAAACTACAACAGTATTGCATTGCGCGCGCAGTACATCCTTTGGCTCCCTGTGGACTTCGCCTCATGTCAATCGATATCGTTCCGGCAACGTCCGACGACAGCCCCTCCCCCCCCCCCCCCCCCAACAAAAAAAAAACAGGGAGGGGGAGGGGGAGGGTCTGACAATCATGTTATCTGGAATGGAGAAACACGGAATTGGAAAATTGTTAACGGGTTATTTTCCCGGGTCAAGTCCACTGAAACCCTCTGATCTTCGGTCGATCGGCCAATTCGGTTTCTAGTTTTCTGATTCCTGATTTCAGGATTCTCGATTCGTTGTTTCTACCTCATTCTGATTCCTGATTTCAGGATTCTAGATTCGGTGTTTCTAATTCTATACGATATGTCAATCCGTGGCACAAACCGGCAATTCTACTTCCCACTTGACTTTCATTTCTGATTCTAGAAAATAACACCTTTTCCTACTTTCCATATTTTTCACTTCTGAAATCCTCGAAAATACCCTACCTTATTCAAATTTCTCTTTCAAAAAAATTATCGGAAAGGTCCACCTTTTTCCGAAAAAGTCAGCTTTTTTCTAAATTCAAGATTGATCAAAAACGAGAAAAAAACTCCTACTTTTTTCTATCTTTTTGCGAGCTTTTCCGGTTGGGAAAAAGTGCCACCTTTTTGCCATCGAAACTGACTAATTCCGCATTTACAAGGTCTTTTTGTCTTCGATGAAAAAATAAGACTATTTTTGATTTTCCATTTTTCAACGCTTGGGGAAGAAATGAGATGTTGATAAATAGATGAACTTTTTGGAAGTAAACTGAGCGCAAATAGAAAGGCTATTTAAAAAACAGAACAAAACCTATGAACAAATTAGCCAGGCCATCAAAGAAGCTTTCTCTGAGCTAAAACTAGGTTTCTCGACGCGGCCCCCGGGGATAGGGGCACCCTTATCTGGTAGTATTGTAGCAACCTACAACACTGTACACTGTACTAAGGGTCAAAAGTCATGTCGGGGTGTTCGTGTTTTCTAGGTGTTTCTGGTCAGTAAAAAAATTAAAAGCCGCTGGAAAATTTTATCTGTTCCTTTTTTCCAGGCGGCACCTTCTCAGCTCCAATGTTTCAGCTCCAATGTTTCAGCTACAATGTTTTTCCCAGCCGGCAAACGGGGATAGATGACATGTTTCAATCCTGAATCTCCAGCTTTTTCTTTGTAAGGGCCTGTTCACATGGAAGAAGGTGGACCCTAGGGGATAGGGGGACCCGTCTGACGTTTGATAGGGGGACCCGGTTGCCGTTTCACGTACATTATTTCCGCCCTTTGGTAGGGTCACCCTAATAGCAAGGGTCAAAAGAGTTGTCCCTACACCACGAGGGCTCAGTTTACAACTAGATTTGCATAATTGTACTAGATTTGCATAATTGTACAATATTTTATTTAAAGCATAGAGCGAAATTGTTTGTGGCTTCTCGATGCTTGGATTCTGCTGTGGAGCATTATGTTTGCTTTATTTGAAGACGATATGTCACACGCAAGTCACGTTGCGATTCATAGACTGTATTTTGCATCGAAAACGTAGCGGGAACTCTCCCGCTTTAGAAGGTCAAACTCTTCATTCGGAATATTTAGCTATACTAGTGTCGGTTAGAATATCACTTGAGTTTATATTTTAGGCGAAAATTGCTTTATTTTCGCGCAATAACAACTAGAAACTTAGCCCAAGTTAGCCCTACTATACCTACCGGGAAGGTAGGGTAGGTAGACCTCTTTCCAGAAAAAATCTCAGTCTTTTCTCATTTCTTTCCCAAGCGTTGGAAAATGGAAAATCAAAAATAGTCTTAGTTTTTCATCGAAGACAAAAAGCCCTTGTAAATGCGGAATTAGTCAGTTTCGATGGCAAAAGGTGGCACTTTTTCCCAACTGGAAAAGCTTGCAAAAAGAGTTTTTTCTCGTTTTTGATCAATCTTAAAATTAAGAAAAAAACTGACTTTTTTTGGAAAAAGGTGGACCTTTTCCGATAATTTTTTTGAAAGAGAAAATTTGAATAAGGTAGGGTATTTTCGAGGATTTCAGAAGTGAAAAATATGGAAAGTAGGAAAAGGTGCTATTTTCTAGAATCAGAAATGAAAGTCAAGTGGGAAGTAGAATTGCCGGTTTGTGCCACGGATTTATGTCGTGTCCTTTTCCTAGAATTTCTAGAATGGGCTTATCTTAAATTTCACTTGTGAACTAATCCGTGGCACAAACCGGCAATTCTATTTTCCACTTGACTTTCACTTCTGATTCCAGAAAATAGCACCTTTTCCTATTTTCCATATTTGTCACTTCTGAAATCGATGAAAATACCCGACCTTATTCGGATTTTCTCTTTCAAA
The DNA here is from genome assembly GCA_033964015.1 of Scolanthus callimorphus. NCBI lineage: Eukaryota > Metazoa > Cnidaria > Anthozoa > Actiniaria > Edwardsiidae > Scolanthus > Scolanthus callimorphus. The sequence goes on from CM066917.1 coordinate 7,272,685, forward strand.
ACAAATCTTGGAAAAGGTCCACCTTTTTCTAAAAAAAAGTCTACTTTTTACTTTATTTCAAGATTGACCATAAACAAGAAAATAACCCTACATTTTTCTGTTTTTTTGCAAGCTTTTCCGGCTGGGAAAAAGTGCCACCTTTTTCCCTTCGAAACTGACCAATTCCACATTTACAAGGGCTTTTTGTCTTCGATGAATATTGGCCCAATTCAATTCAATTCAATTCAACTTTATTTCTCACACTAATAAATATTATTTACAGAATGCATATATTTTTTTAAAACTGTAGAACATGACAAAAAAGAAATATTAAGGAGAAGAGAACTTGTGAATAAATTAGCTAGCCGGTACCATGGGTACAGTTTCTGGACACGAATCTGCTTTGTATGTGTATGGATGGGTGGATTAAGTCGCGCCATGTGACATGTAGTTAAATCTCTCTTCATGCTAATACATGACATGAATTGAAACGTCGTGACTATGTACTTGTTCGCATTTACTATTCAAAGAGATCAACCGCCATGTTTGGAAGAGAGATGTTCGTTTATTTCTGTTTGATGACCACGTAAAGGAGGATATCAATCAGGATACTTCGCGGCCAACCTGATTATTGGATTTCTGAAAAACAGAATCCAGAAATTGTCCGAGACCGATTCCTGTTTTTGGTTTTCTGAAAACAGAAATCAATGTTCCTTTTCTTTGACTCGGTATTCGGAAAGAGAAGACAAAGTTCACTGGCGAAATGTTCGATTTACCCGTTTACTCAACTTTGGATAGTCCCTGAAACTTAATTTCAATTTCTGTTTCCTGTTTTCTGAAAACGGAAATCGGGATTCGATTTTTGATTCCTGTTTTCTAAAACAGAAATCAGGATTCGATTTTTGATTCCTGTTTTCTGAAAACAGAAATCAGGATTAAGATTCAACTAGCAGTACCTTACAGAAATGCCCCGTGGGGGGAGGTACCGTAGCTTCTTACTTCCGGTTTTGCGGATAAGAGCAATGGCTCCCCCCCCCCCCCCCCCCCAAAAAAAAAAAAAAAAAAAAAAAAAACACCACCTCACCTCAGTCCCTGACACGTACGCCGGTCACGTAATGGCTGAGTGCTTTTTTAAACCGCACCGTGGGAGTTGAGGACATACGGAAAATCTTTCAGGGGGGTTGTGCGCCTGAAGACTGGAAATTCCAAGGGAGAGGGGTAAAAAAGTGACTTTCCAGGAACACTTAGATTTTCCAAGTAGATTTTCCAGGGGTATTTTGCGACAGGTAAAAATGGAACTTCAAGAGGGAAGGGGGGGGGGGGGGGGGGGTCGGAGGAGGTTTAAAAGTGCAAAATGCATTGCGTGACATGTACACGTGTCAGGGACTGAGATGAGGTGGTGGTGGTGGTGGGGGGGGGGGGGGGGGACGGGAGCCGTTGCTCTTATCTGTGGGGAGGAGTGGGAGCTGTCAATTGCAAAACCGGAAGTAAGAAGCTAGCTCCATACCACCCCCCCCCCCCCCCCCCCCCCACGGGGCATTTATGTCAGGTACTTCTAGTTGAATCTGAATCCTGATTTTTGTTTTTCAGAAAACAGGAATCAAAATCGAATCCTGATTTCTCTTTTCAGAAATCAGGAATCAAAAATCGATTTGTGATTTCGGTTTTCAGAAAACAGGAATCAGAAATCGAAATCAAGTTTCGGGGACTATCCAAAGTTGAGTAAACGGATAGATCGATCATTTCGCCAGTGGACTTTGTCTTCTCTTTCCGAAAACCGAGTCAAGGCAAAGGAACATTTGATTTCTGTTTTCAGAAAACAGAAAACAGAATCGGTCTCGGACAATTTCTGGATTTTGTTTTTCAGAAATCCAATAATCAGGTTGGCCGCGAAGTATCCTGATTGATATCACATGACGTGACCATGTAGTTGCCTCCCTTGCTACTTTGACGACATCCCCAGTCTTACTTTTTCATCGAAGACAAAAAGCCCTTGTAAATGTGGAATTGGTCAGTTTCGAAGGGGAAAAGGTGACACTTTTTTCCAGCCGGAAAAGCTTGCAAAAGACTAGAAAAATGTAGGGCTTTTTCTTGTTTATGATCAATCTTGAAGTTAAGTAAAAAGTGGACTTTTTTTTGGGAAAAAGGTGGACCTTTTTTCCGAGAATTTTTTTTGAAAGAGAAAATCCGAATAAGGTCAGGTATTTCATTGATTTTAGAAGTGACAAATATGGAAAGTAGGAAAAGATGCTATTTTCTGGAATCAAAAGTGAAAGTCAAGTGGAAAGTAGAATTGCCGGTTTGTGCCACGGATTTGAACTATATGTGTTTCCTGATTCCTGTTAAACCAAAAACTCGGAAGTTTAGAATCCGTGACACAAACCGGCAATTCTACTTTCCACTTGACTTTCACTTCTGATTCCAGAAAATAGTACCTTTTCCTGCTTCTCATATTTGTCACTTCTGAAATCCATGAATATACCCGACCTTATTCGGATTTTCTCCTTCAAAAAGTCTCGGAAAAGGTCCACCTTTTTCCCCCAAAAAAGTCCACTTTTTACTTAGTTTCAAGATTGGTCAAAAACAAGAAAAAAAAACTAAATTTTTCCAGTTCTTTTGCAAGCTTTTCCGGCTGGGAAAAGATGTCACCTTTTTCCCATCGAAATTAATCAATTCTGCATTTACAAGGCTTTGTTCTTCGATGAAAAAATAAGACTGGGGATGTCATCGAAGTAGCAAGGGGAAACAACTAATGGTCACGTTATGTGGTGTCATCGTTTACGTCATCAAACAGAAATAAACAAATGTCTCAAGCATCAACCTTCCAAACTTGGCTGTTGATCTCTTTTAATAGCACGTGGGAACAAGTACATAGTCACGTAGTCACTTCATATGAATTGAAACTTGGGGTATGTCGTGTATTTATGTGGCGCGACGCAATCGATACATACACATACATACATACAAGCAAATTCGTGTCCAGAGACTGTACCCATGTGGGCCGGGGTACTGCCTAGCTAGGTGGGCCAATATTCAATATAGAAACACAAAACTTAACAGTCTTATTTTTTCATCGAATACTAAAAGCCCTTGTAAATGTGGAATGGCTCAGCTTCGAAGGGAAGTGAGACACTTTTCCCCAGCCGAAAAAGTAAAAAGTGGACTTTTTTCTGGAAAAAGGTGGACCTTTTCCGAGAATTTTTTTGAAAGAGAAAATCCGAATAAGGTCGGGTATTTTCATGGATTTCAGAAGTGACAAATATGGAAAGTAGGAAAAGGTGCTATTTTCTGGAATCAGAAGTGAAAGTCAAGTGGAAAGTAGAATTGCCGGTTTGTGTCACGGATTGTTTAGGCAACTTTATTCTTGATTCTGGGCAAGGAGAAACCCAGTTTGAGGTTAACATATTTTCTGAATCCTGATTTCCGATTTCAGGATCCAGATTTTTGTCATTCTACCTTCACAGGCATTGTATCTTCTAATTGTCTTATGATTCGAATGTCAGTGATGGAAATATTCATTGTTCTGCTTTCTAGGAGTTAAAATCAGGAATTACTAGGCGCTAAAATCTTGACTTTCGACAACTCCAAAACGTGATCGGGTTGGCCGCGAAAAGTTACCAGGACGGAGTGTTTGTAATCAGGATACTTCGCGGCCAACCTGATTATTGGATTTCTGAAAAACAAAATCCAGAAATTGTCCGAGACCGATTCCTGTTTTCTGTTTTCTGAAAACAGTCTAAATCAAATGTTCCTTTGCCTTGACTCGGTATTCGGAAAGAGAAGACAAAGTCCACTGGCGAAATGATCGATTTATCCGTTTACTCAACTTTGGATAGTCCCCGAAACTTGATTTCGATTTCTGATTCCTGTTTTCTGAAAACCGAAATCAGAATTCGATTTTTGATTCCTGATTTCTGAAACAGAAATCAGGATTCGATTTTGATTCCTGTTTTCTGAAAACAGAAATCAGGATTCGATTTTGATTCCTGTTTTCTGAAAAACAGAAATCAGGATTCAGATTCAACTAGCAGTACCTTACAGAAATACCCCGTGGGGGGGGGGGGGGGGGTAGCTTCTTACTTCCGGTTTTGCAATGGACAGCTCTTCCCTTCCTCTTCCCCCCATAGGGCGCTAGCTTCTTACTTCCGGTTTTGCGGATAAGAGCAACGCTCCCCCCCCCCCCCAAATAAAACCCACCACCTCACCTCAGTCCCTGACACGTACGCCGGTCAGGCAATTGCTGAGTGCTTTTTAAACCGCACCGGGGGAGCTAAGGACATACGGAAACTTTTTTCAGGAGGGTTGTGCGCCCGAAGACTGGAAATTCCAAGGGGAGGTGTAAAAAAGGTGACTTTCCAGGAACACTTAGATTTTCCAAGTAGATTTCCAAGGGTATTTTGCGACAGGAAAAAATGGAACTTCTAGAGGGAAAGGGGAGGAAGAGGGGAGGGGGGTATTTCTAAGGGATCCCCCCTCCCCGTGAGGAGGTTTAAAAGTGCAAAAATGCATTGCGTGATCGTTACACGTGTCAGGGACTGAGATGAGGTGGTGGTGGGGTGGGGGGGGGGGGGGGACGGGAGCCGTTGCTCTTATCTGTGGGGAGGAGTGGGAGCTCTCAATTGCAGAACCTGAAGTAAGAAGCTAGCTCTTTACCACCCCCCTCACCCCCCACGGGGCATTAATGTGAGGTACTGCTAGTACCCCCCCCCCCCCCCCCCCCCCCCCCCACAGGGCTGTCAATTGCAAAACCGGAAGTAAGTCGCTAGCTCTTTACAACCCCCCCTCACCCCCCACGGGGCATTAATGTGAGGTACTGCTAGTTGAATCTGAATCCTGACTTTTGTTTTTCAGAAAACAGGAATCAAAATCGAATCATGATTTCTGTTTTTAGAAATCAGGAATCAAAAATCGAATTCTTATTTCGGTTTTTTAGAAAACAGGAATCAGAAATCGAAATCAAGTTTCGGGGACTATCCAAAGTTGAGTAAACGGATAAATCGATCATTTCGCCAGTGGACTTTGTCTTCTCTTTCCGAAAACTGAGTCAAGGCAAAGGAACATTTTATTTCTGTTTTCAGAAAACCGAAAACAGGAATCGGTTTCGGACAATTTCTGGATTCTGTTTTTCAGAAATCCAATAATCAGGTTGGCCGCGAAGTATCCTGATTGTTTGTCTTGTTTGCCGATTCCAGATATCTGATTTCAGGATTCTAGATTCGCCATATGATTTTTTTAGGTATTTTGTTTCTAGTTCTCTCGTTTCTCGAATGTCAACGGGGCAAATTAGGTTTTCCGGTTTCTGGGCACGAAAATGAGGATTTATTGGGCTGTGAAATCCGGATTTCTGACAAATTCAAATCTCGAACCCAGTTGGCCGCGAAAAGATCTGATTGGTACAGTCTCTGGACACGAATTTGCTTGTATTATGTATGTATCGATTGCGTCGCGCCACATAAATACACGACATACCCCAAGTTTCAATTCATATGAAGTGACTACGTGACTATGTACTTGTTCCCACGTGCTATTAAAAGAGATCAACCGCCAAGTTTGGAAGGTTGATGCTTGAGATATTTGTTTATTTCTGTTTGATGACGTAAACGATGACACCACATAACGTGACCATTTAGTTGTTTCCCCTTGCTACTTCGATGACATCCCCAGTCTTATTTTTTCATCGAAGAACAAAGCCCTTGTAAATGCAGAATTGATTAATTTCGATGGGAAAAGGTGACATCTTTTCCCAGCCGGAAAAGCTTGCAAAAAAAACGGAAAAATTTTGTTTTTTTTTCTTGTTTTTGACCAATCTTGAAACTAAGTAAAAAGTGGACTTTTTTTGGAAAAAGGTGGACCTTTTCCGAGACTTTTTGAAGGAGAAAATCCGAATAAGGTCGGGTATTTTCATGGATTTCAGAAGTGACAAATATGAGAAGCAGGAAAAGGTACTATTTTCTGGAATCAGAAGTGAAAGTCAAGTGGAAAGTAGAATTGCCGGTTTGTGTCACGGATTTCCCGAAACTCTATTTCGATTTCTGGGGGGGGGGGGGGGGGGGGGGGCATATCAAGATAGCAGTGTTGCTTTTCTAGAGATTGACCGGGCTTCCTGTGGTATCTTGTCTACCTTGTTGCCAGGCTCTTGACCGTGAACAACACAGTGGAAAATGCACATAGCGTCTTTCCTCGAGTATATTTGAGTTTCTGTTGAGTTTTAAGTAATGGTCCGTATAAGAACTAGGCAAGCCAACGGCAAAGCATGCTGGAATGCAATTAATTTCTATTGAAAATATAGGCAATTTCATTGGCTTAGACATGAAAATCAGTAAATTCACTATGCTAGAAAGACTTGTCTGAGGATTTTTAGGGAGACATAAGCACTTGTGGTACTCACAAACAGGATATGCAATTTGTAAAGACTTTGTATGTGGGGAACCTGGCGTAAAATGCTGGTTCTCACTCCTTTGTTCTTTTTAAATCTGATTGGTCTAGAGACTTTTCGTTGCCATATGTTCTCAAAGCAAGTCGAAATCTATCAATTTTTCACTCTTATTATGTTACTAGTCATGATAACTTACTGTGGTAAAAAAATAGGACATATCCTACGTGGGGAACCTTCAATGCCGTAGAACAATAGATGTTTGCCTAGTTCTGGCATGGATGATTACTTAAGCTTTCTAAGCCAATAGAAATAGTGAAAAACTTACTGGGATTCCAAATATGGTATGCAGATATTTCCTTATAAGGAAGTTGGAGAATGTCGACACTTTTTCAAGGCAACTATCTTGATATGGGGGGGGGGGGCTAGCTTCTTACTTCCGGTTTTGCAATGGACAGCTCTTCCCTCCGCCTCTTTCCCCCATGGGGCGTTAGCTTCTTACTTCCGGTTTTGCGGATAAGAGCAACGCCCCCCTCCCCCCCCCCCCCCCAAAAAAAAGCACCTCACCTCAGTCCCTGACACCATGTACGCCGGTCACGCAATAGCTGAGTGCTTTTTAAACCGCACCGGGGGAGTTGAGGACCTACGGAAAATTTTGAGGGGGTTGTGTGCCTGAAGACTGGAAATTCCAAGGGGGAGGGGTAAAAAGGTGACTTTCCAGGAACATTTAGATTTTCCATTTAGCTTTATGAGGTTTGAAATGCGAGGGGAGGAGGTCTGTTTCACGAGTGGAAATTCCAGGGAAGGGGGTCTTTAGGGAGGCCCTCCCCCGACCCCCGTGAGGAGGTTTTTAAAATGCAAAAATGCATTGCGAGCTGTCAATTGCAAAACCGGAAGTAAGATGCTAGCTCCTTCCCTCCCCCCTCCCCCCTGCTAGTTGAATCTGAATCCTGATTTTTGTTTTCAGAAAACAGGAATACAAATCGAAATCGAATTCTGATTTCGGTTTTCAGAAAACAGGAATCAGAAATCGAAATCAAGTTTCGGGGACTATCCAAAGTTGAGTAAACGGATAAATCGATCATTTCGCCAGTGAACTTTGTCTTCTCTTTCCGAATGCCGATGAATACCGAATGCCACGTGATCTGAAATGGGAAAACATTACGCCCAAGCCGAGGAGGTCTATTAGATCGTGCAGAAAACGCAATCCTGACAATGACTTTTGACAGATATCTGAAATGCGCTATGTTCACTCTCTGTATGTGTTTGCATGAATTTTACTTGACTTTAAGCTGAGGTGCGCTACTAAAGTCTAATCCTCTGGTAACACATATTCAAGAAAATGTTCATTTTTGACGGTGGTAATCTTGTCTAGGTGTTTGGTTTCCTGGCCATGATCGTGTTCATCATTGATGCAGTGATGAACGCGAAGGGAGTGTCTGTCAAGTCAGGAGGAGGCGAGGGTAACACTGCACAACCAACCTAGAAAAACAAACACAGCCAGATAGCTTAGTCCACAGTTGCTATGGGAGTTAGGCCTAGGACATACGTCGAGTTAAAGTCGCATCGAATACATTTAAAACAATAGATAATTTGTTATTTGAAAGTGTAATGAGTCGGCATCTTTTGAAAAAACGTAATCGACGCAACCCTAATTCGACGTATGCCCCAGGCCTTAGTCGTTTAAGCACGGTATACAAGGGTATCTACTTTGCTTGATTGAATATCAAACAATGCCTTCCAATGACCAATTCCACATCAGCATTTTTTTTAATTAGGTAGACACACGTATGTCAAGCAACGTTGTTCGTGAAATCATGTATCATGAAGGGCTTGCTTCAGGTACAGCAGTTCATGTCAAATTATGCCTCTTATTTTGAATGACTGCACTCAGAACCAATATGACATAGCCAATCATCAACGAGAGAAATTACAAGTTGCTGCTGAATGGTTTCCAAGTCAGCCAATCATTAGCCTTGTAAAACCATCATCACTCATTTAACACGTGACTATTGCCTGAATTCGCTGCAGTGCATGTCAAAGTCTTAAGCCCTGGCTAAACTAGGACACATGTAGCGCGCAACATTGTAGCCGGACACATGTTTCCTTCATGTTTCCCGTTTAGCCACGCGAGAAACATTGTTGTGCGCAACAAATTTTAGCCGGGACACAAAGAAATGTTTCTTTGCAAGACAAGAAACATGTTATGTGTCCGAGACACACGCGTGAGATGTTTCCCAGTTTAGTCACTCGGTGAAACATGCAGGACACAAATGTTGCGCGCTACATATGTCCTAGTTTAGCCGTAGCTTTAGTCTTCCGCGCAGTCCGTTCTTTGTGTCGGTCACGCAACGCTTCCCTCCCCACGAACGGCTGCTCACATTCGAATCACATTTCTTTGTTCTCTTTGTTCTGAATCATCCATGACGAATTTAAGTAATTTCCAAGACATTTCCATGGCAACCAGACAAAACAGATGCCAAAGAATGGAAAGTCCCGCACTGCCCACGTGGCGTGCGTGTCGCATTGTTTTCTGCGACTTGATAGAACGTAAAAATATAAACAAACCCGCAATCACGTTCAAAGCGTACAAAATATGAACAAAACGATTGGAAGTTGTATTTTCTGTTAATCTAACAGATCATAGTTTCTGTTTGTTGTTTCGTCATTCCTAAATGGAGGAATGCTCACCACGAATAATTTAACGATATTATTGATAATATTACTTCAAATTGACCTAAAAACATTCAAAATATTTGAACTATCAAGACTATTAGTCAGGATGAGGGTTAATACATCGTTTTAGTATATTTGCCTCGTTAGTTCTATTAAAGATTAATACTATTAAGGTACGTAATCAATAAAACGAGCTGTCGAACCAGTGAATTCACTCATAGCGTAGTTGTTAGGGTTTGGGTGTAGTAACTGGAAAGTTACAGGTTCGAACCCTGATGATTTTCATAATTCTTTTTTCATTTCTGTAGGTCAGCGCTTGTTTAGAAAAAAAAAGTGCCAGTGAGCATTCCTCGATTTAGGCGTGTGTTTCTGTTTCTATGTTTCGATTTACATGATTTGACTGGAAATATTTCAAGCTTGAATCGATTGTTGGGTTGGGGTAAAAATTTAGAAGACACAGATTTTAGGGGGATAATTTTTGGCACCCTCTCTCAAAAGAGGGGTAATTTTTTCAGGGACATTGTGGTTCCATCTAAATAATAATATGTACAAGCTATCGCGTCGTGGCATACAGCGCGCGCTACGCCATATAGGAAGTACGCCAATTTCGGCGCGCTTCGGGTGCAACGGAATGTACAAAATAGTTTTTGAGTACGTGCGCAATGGAATGGCTACGAATGTCATTACAAGAAAATATATCTTAGCCAGGAGAAAAAAACTAACTCTCCCCAAAAAGATGCTCTGCAGTAACAAAAAGAGCAATTTCTGTAAATGTCTTCCATTAGTTCAAACGGGGATCTGGTTACAGGGTGGGGGGTAAGCTTTTTAGAACATCGATGTTATGGGGGGGTTATTTTTGTTTGGCTTTTTTAATGAGGGGGTGCGAATTTTAACATTCAATTAATTTAGAAAACCACCGCCCCCCCCCCCCCCCCCCCCCCCCCCCCCGGATCGGTTCCTAACCTATGGAAACAAAACAACACCACCAACTACATAGCATGGAAGGAGGCGAAAAAACAAAGTTTTAAGAATTTCAGGTCAAATTGAACAAAAACGTGACGTCATTTAAAAAGTTTCACCGTGCATGTGCATTTAGACAGCAGCCATCCCACATGGATATAAGTCGAGCTCACGCTGACAAGAGCAAACGAGATATTGATTTCCCTCACATTGCCGAGTAGTCCAATACGCCCAATGTAACAACAGCGCTTCGTTCGACTACGCCTAGAAGACAAGGGTTTTGTCTTCAAACATACTCTCTCAGCAATTTTGAGAGCAGATAAGTTGAAGACAAGAGCGTTTGGCTTCTAAACGCAAGGGATATTTGGTAAAGACAAAATGTTGTTTTGTCTACTTAGTTTCCCTCAATACTATCCTATTGCCCGTGCTTACTATCCTATTGCCCGTGCTCAGATGTCTGTGTATTGTGTTTTCTGCAAACAAACCAGGCAAGCTGTAAAATATGACAGACATATAAGACAGGTCATCAAGCTACAGCTGACCTGGCTATCGGCAGGTTTGTAAACTGGCGCTTGGCCAGCATTCAATTAGCATTACGCTGAATCAAAATCCCTAGCTCAAGTCTGAAGAAGGAGGCCGAAGAAAAATAGATTAAATGAATGACAAAAAGACGCATCAAATGGGAATAATGGTATTTCAACACTTTTCACGACAATAGCACTCACATGAGAGTAGAGAAGCAATCCCTGATTATTCTAGCCCCCCGCGCGGTCCGTCTATTGTAACGCAACGTATTATTCTCGCAGACAGAATAATCAAGAGGGTCATGTCTAGCATTGCGCAAGTCACATGCCTTGGCAGAGTATAGCAGAACGAAGTTTAGCAACGTTGTTCTTTCGTTTCTCGCCATGGAAATATTACAAGAGAGCTTGAAGAACGCCCTTAAATGTTCCATGTGCACTGAGCCTGCACAAGAACCGAAAATACTCAAGTGTTTACACGTCTTTTGTGAGAATTGCTTGGCAAGAACCGCCAGACTCGACCATGACGGAGCTCAACTGTATTGTCCGCTTTGTAAAACGAGCACTTCTCTTCCAAGAAGCGGAGATTTAGCGTCTCTTCCCACAAGCGAAGTACTCGTTAATATCAGACAAGTTTTGCGTCTTACAGAAACGGGTGCGGCTGCAAGTTCAGGACTACCGAATTGTTCCGTTTGCCAAAGAGCAAGCCCGTCAACATTCTATTGCTGTGATTGCCCTCGCTTCTTTTGCGAGCAATGCTTCAATGCACACAAAGTATTTTTCGAAGCGCACAAAATCTTAAATCTCCGCGAGCTACGACATCAAGATTTGACGCTAATACTTCGACGTCCGTCATTCTGTGCTAAACAGAGCCACACAAACGAGATCTTGAGGTATTTTTGTGGTACCTGCCAGACTTGCCTGTGTGAAAAATGCCTTCGAAACCATCAAACGACACATGACACTTCCGACTTGGATATAGCAGCCGCAGAACAGCAAGCCTCATTTGAAGAACAACTCGTCAAGCTAGAAAGAAAAGCCGCAGAAGAGGAACGAAAATTGGAGCTGATAAATGAACAAATATCTACAATAAGAAGAAACACAGACAAAACAAAATCCCAGGTAATCAAAGCGTTTGAGGAATTTGTCAATTTTATTGAAGAACATAAAGGAAACTTGCTCAGACAGATCGATGAAGAGGCCAGAAAAGCGATCAGTCGGAAGGAAGAACTAGAGGATTTGTTAAGGCAGATCCGCGCAGCAAAGGATCACGTGACTAGACTGTCTAAGTACGCTACAACATCTCACGTGATGGAGTCTAAAGTTCCCATAGAGGAGCGACTAAAAGATCTTTACAAAATTCAGATAGAGCTCGATGATTTGGCGCACGATTTTGAGTTCGTACCAAACACCGAACTGTTTAAGATACAAGAAAACGGGCTCGGGTGTATTCGTGTCATGTCGGCAGTGGATACGGAAAAATGTTCCCTTCGCGTAGAATCTGATGTCCACGGGTTACAAGCTCTACATAAAGTATATTTGTGTGTTCTCCTTCGAAACTCCTCCGGGGAACCTAATGAGCGATTTTCTAAAACCGGCGTGGATGTTGTTGTCGAGCCCCAAAATGATGTGAAAGATCTCAAAATATCAGAGAACACAGCAGGGAAGTGTAATGTCGAGTTTTAAACCAAAAGTCCCTGGACATTTCACTGTGAGTGTGATGGTGAATGGACAACACGTGTCGAACAGCCCGATCATGGGTTTGGATGTGAAACCACAGGAACTGAAGGTTATCGGACAGCTTGCCATGACAGGAATGGATGAACCGCTAAAACAGTCAATATGTGGTATTGCGGTTAATAAACCAAACACGAAGATCGCTATTACAGACTACACGTCTAATTGTGTTTGTGTGTTTACTGTAGAGGGTGTACTGCTCAGGACAATTCGTATCACAGGGCGTGGTCAAACACAGCTGAGGGGTCATTTTGGTATATCATTTTTAACGGATAATGATATCGTAGTATCTGACTATAATAACCACAGAATTGTAATATTTAACACAAACACAGGAGGAGTTCTCAGATGTTTGGTAGACAAGGTCAAGGTCCTGGTGAGTTTAGGTACCCACGTGGTGTCCATGTTGATGAGCGTGGACACATCTTAGTGTGTGATAATAGTAGAGTCCAGGTATTCACTGGACAAGGTGAGTATCTTTTCCAGATTGACCATCAAGTGTGTGGTGCGGGTTTTTGTCCACTCAGTGTAACCTCACATGGTGACCAGCTGTTTGTGTCTGACTGGGGTAACAATGTCGTGCATGTGCTACAACAGAACGTGAGATCATCATCAGTGATCAGGCGATCCGTAATAGGAGGACCAGGTAGTGCTGATGATGAGCTCAGACACCCTCATGATCTGGCACTAGACGGTGATGGTTACCTCGTGGTGTGTGACACGGGTAATCGCCGGTTACAAAAGTTCACACTTGATGGTCGTTTGGTGGCGAAATCATCTGGTGACATTGGTGAACCCCGGTACGTGTCAGTACTAGCAGATGGTCGTATTCTTGTTACATGTTTTGATAGCAAACACGTGCACATTGTTGCATGAGAACACATACTTGTGTGTAATCCCAGTAGGGTAACGTTAGTCACGTGATTCGTTCTACAACTGCTATCCAATCTCGTTCCCAGTGTCTACTCCGCTGTTTGTTGTTTGTCGTAGACTCTGACGCCAGGCAATCATAGGTCGATTCTGATTGGCCGATAATTCCCGCTCGCCATTTTGAAATTCGCCTAACCGATAAAGACGGTCACCATATATGGAAAAACCTGGGACATGCTATCGTCCTTTCTAGAACACGCCCGCTACTTGCCCGCTAGCGTCATTTCTAGGACACGCCCGCTACTTGCCCGCTATCGTCCTTTCTAGGACACGCCCGCTACTTGCCCGCTATCGTCCTTTCTAGGACACGCCCGCTACTTGCCCGCTATCGTCCTTTCTAGGACACGCCCGCTACTTGTCCGCTATCGTCCTTTCTAGGACACGCCCGCTACTTGCCCGCTAGCGTCCTTTCTAGGACACGCCCGCTACTTGCCCGCTATCGTCATTTCTAGGACACGCCTGCTACTTGCCCGCTATCGTCCTTTCTAGGACACGCCCGCTACTTGGCCGCTAGCGTCATTTCTAGGACACGCCCGCTACTCGCCCGCTAGCGTCATTTCTAGGACACGCCCGCTACTTGCCCGCTATCGTCATTTCTAGGACACGCCCGCTACTTGTCCGCTAGCGTCATTTCTAGGACACGCCCGCTACTTGCCAGCTATCGTCATTTCTAGGACACGCCCGCTACTTGCCCGCTATCGTCATTTCTAGGACACGCCCGCTACTTGCCCGCTATCGTACTTTGACGAACACCCGCCACTTGCCCGCTAGCGTCCTTTCAAAGACACGCCCGCTACTTGCCCGCTAGCGTTTACTTTGACGAACACACTCTACTTGCCCGCTAGCGTACCTTCAAGGGCATGTTTACATGAGCGAGTTTACCAGGCAAAATCCAAAATCATGATGACTCTGGCTCGAGTCTTCAATATATGTCTTCAATATATGTCTCGCTTATTCTCTTCTGATAATTAGCACCGTAATCCGTCTGGATGACCAACCTGACAGTGACTTGTTGAAAATCTGAGGAGTGTGCTGCTTTCAATTTAAAACGCTGTATGCGATTGCAGACGGAAGGTATTATTTTTCTTACAAAAAAAAGTATGAACAATAACTCGTAATGCACAAAATATCATTATCAGACAGCACGGAGAACGAGACGTGAATGTTGCTACACATGATTTCGCCAACGAAGTGTAGTATGTCAATGAATCCTACTTTATTTCGTGTGTTGAAAAGGACGCCACAAGCGCATTAGTGCGGACGCGAGCCGGGCCAAATGGACGCTTCACTGACGCAGGCAAAATAGACGCTAGCGGGTGTTGAGCAGACGTAAGCGGGTATAATGGACGATAACGGGTTTTGAGCGGACGCTAGCGGGCATAATGGCCGCTAGCTGGCTTTATGGATGCTAGCGGGTGTTGAGCGGACACAAGCGGGCGAAATAGACGCTGACAGGCGATGCGCAGACGCTAGCGGGTTTTCGCTACTTGGACGCCCAATTAAGACGCTAGCGGGCTTCAAAGGCATGTTTACGTGAGCGGGCGTATTGTACGCCAGCGGGCAATTAACTGGGCAAAAACGAACGCCAGGGTACCAACATCATGCACATAGCCAAGGGGGGTTCGGAATTCAGCCTGCATGGAAGGGTTTTTGAAGCTGGAATCGCTTAACCTCTCAGAAATTCTATATGCATGGGGGGTAAGTCATTTTGGAAATTCTGGATGCATGAGGGGGTTAAAAACTAGTGCTGCCTGTGGTGGAGGTACATATATTTCCTGGAATTGACCCGTTTTATAGCGTTTTGTTTTGTTGAGAAAAGATGAAAAATGACATTTTCCAGAAAATATATGTACCCTGGGTATGGGCGGCATTTGGAAATTCTGAATGGGAGGGGGGTTTGGAATTCCGCCTGCCTGGGGGGTTTTGTCAAGCTGGAAGCTACTGCAGGTTAACCTCTCAGGAATTCTATATACATGGAGGGTAAGCCATTTTGGAAATTCTGGATGTATGAGGGGTTAAAAACTAGTGCTGCTGTGGTGGAGGTACATATATTTCCTGGAATTGCCCATTTGCCAGCAAGTGTGGAGATTATTTTCTCTCCTTTCCTGTGGTGAATTGAGTTGGAGTTTCACGTGGGCTCATTCTTTTTTTTCATAATAGTCTCTTTTGAGACTCTCTCTGTTGAGGCCCCCTCTCCCTGCACTTCATCCAGTCAAAGGAGATTGGATATCTATAGACCTATACAACCCATAAACTCTCTATAGAACATGTATTGTTCAAATGTTTCTTAAAATGAAGTTTAGCTCCTATAGAACCTGGGGAGGGGGGGCTGCCATATTGGTCAATGGGCAGGCTCGTCATATCGCTGGGGTTAAAACTGTGGTCTGTGGTATATATATGGGGGTGAAAATAGAAAATCCAGGAATTTTGGAGATCTGCTATCATTTAGGGTTCCCAATAAAACAACTTTGCCCTTGACATTAAGAAAAGAGCTCGCTGTAAAACCAGTTTTATAGCATTTTGTTTTCTTGAGAAAAGATGAAAAATGACCTTTTCCGTGTTTGTTACTGGTATCTTTAGGGGTTATTCGGAAGCTTGGCCACACCCACTTTGATTATTTGACTGCTTAACATAAAAATGAGTAGTCTTACTGTTTTACTAGAAACCCACTAGCACTACACTCAATTTGTTGCTAAAACATATCTATGCTTGGTTTTAGAAAGTGGAACAAAATCAGTACTTTTGGATTTCTGAGTAGATCATTATTAGACAAACATGCTGACCAAGTTTGAGAAAGCCACAAAGCTTGTGCTTGTTTAAGTCATGAGTTTTGTGGCTATAGCTAATAAGCATTCGAGTAAATTGACGCATCATTTTCTTTGCATCTGTAAAAAGACTACATGTGACAGTGATCATGCTAAAACCCTGACTTGCATAATAATAATAATAATAATAATAATAATAATAATTTTTGTGATAAATACTATAAAATTATGTTATTTACAATATAAAAGCTATTATACGGTAATATAGAAAACAATTTATGAAATTTTATTCTTAAATTTTGACAAAAAAAAGCTTAATGAATGGGTCATAGAGAGATATTATAAAAACTATAAAAACATAACTAATAATAATAATAATAATAATATTAGGTATTTATTTAGTGCTATTTCTACTATGAATCCAATAGCCCTTTAGAATGTTAATCTTAAGAAACATATATATCTTATGCAGTTACGAGTGTGTGGGGTTCTGCCTGCAAGTGTCAGTTGAATAGGGTTCTGCTGCTCCAAAAACGGGCCCTATGTTTTATGAGTTTTGTTAATAGGAATGAACACGCAGTTCCACTCTTTGTAAATCTGATATTTTACTTGTCAATTTTCTTAATTTTGAATCCGTGTGCTGCCTTATGCATGACATTTGAAACAAAGCTGCTCCCCCAACATCCACTAGAACTCTTCACTGATACCAAAAATATACAGGCATACGGTACCTGATCAACAACATCTCATAATTTTATATCAAAAAATCAAGATTAGAAGCACAACATATATAAAGGCTTTCCAAGAATTGGTGTAATGGTGTGGAACGACTTTAACCAGTGACCTTGCGAGACCTTCCAAAGAAGCATTTCAAAGAAAACCTGCATTCCACCCTAATCAATATTTTATACAGGTACGATGACTACATTCTTGATATCTCTCAAATCAGGCATGTGCTAAAAAATCACAGGCCTTGACTTTCTGTCAATAAAACTATGCTTTACCTTTTTTCTGGTTTAAAATAGTAATCGTCTTTCATTAGCTCTTCTTCTTCTTCAAATCTTAGCATAAATTGAACAAAAACCCTGATACACAATATATGTATTTAAAAACCCTGATTAAAGGCTTCTGGTGGTCCGCCTCGATTAGTTAGCCTATTTGCGGATCAGCCACTCCTGTAAAGAATAAAAAAGTCTGAAAGTCTGAAGTATTAATAAGAAGTAAGATATTTTGACATAAAATAAAAATAAAATGAAATACACAACTGGTAGGTTAGGAAGATAAATAAGCTGTCTTTATTTGAATTCCCTGCTGCATGTCTGAGGTTATATCAAGCCAAATTTGTTATTTTCTTTACTCTTGCATTGTAGTGTTATAGAAACAAAAATTATGTCACAAAACAAGGTCATCTGATATCCTGAATGCGTAATTAGCACATTGTGCTAGCCAGAGATCACAGAAAAATACATAACTTTGAGCGGCAATAGGCCGTTAACACACAAAATTGATTAATAATATTCAATAGTTATCAGAAAATGAAATCCAGTATTCAATTCTACACATCTGCATTGTAAAGGTTGAAGATTGCTTGAACACTGACTGAGATATGAATTTTCAAAACTGCATATTCTGGCTTATTTTTTTGCAAATAAATGTAGTGAGAAGTGGAGCCAATCAGATTGCTCCATCTCCTGCTAGCAGAGGCCACTTCTTGAAGTGGCCTCTGCACACAAATGTCACAACCTCGTCCAGGATCGTGGACGTATACTTGACTGGTTTGGCTGGTTTTACAAGAATTGCGTCAGTGTTTTTGCTTCGAAAACAGTGCACACTTTCACGAGTGATTTCTAGTTCAATGACCAATGCACAACATTTTGATCAAATTTCTGCAGAAAATAAAACTATATCCAGCGAAATCTCAAAAACAAACTTTAGAATGAGTATCAGAGAAGCATTTAAGAGCCTTTAAATTGAGTAAACGAGTCATTAAAGGCCACAAAAGTGATTTTGTGTAAGTTGTAGAGCAGATAAATTGATATTTTCTTGCTCGTGCACAAACTTGATCGACCAGTTTCTCCAAGCTCACGCCATTTTCTCAGACATGCTTGACAGAGAAATGACATTCGTATGCAGAGGCTAGTTTTGCGTAGTTGAAAAACACAAGAAAACATTAAAGTAAAAGAAAATGCAGGGAGATTAAAAAGTAGCCTCTGCTCGCAGGGAAATTGTTCAGCAGAAATGCCAATAAACTCCTTGGAATCCAATACTGAGTATGCAAATTTATTTAAACTTAACAGAAAATTGTTATTTATTCCACGATATTTTGATTGGTTAATAGGAGTGTGATTTCAATCCTTGAGGAGTGTGATTTCAAGCTGCAATGTGTGGTTCCAGAAAATATCCATCCCCCCCCCCCCCCCCCACGGAAGGGTTTGGAAATTCCAGAGGGGTCAAAGGCCTAGGAAATTCCAGAGGGGTTGGGGGGTCAAAGGAGATAAATAAAATTCCAGATGGTTTGCAAACCTCTCATACCGAGTCGGAAACGCGCTCAGTTTTGCGTGAATGTTTGTTTTTCGGTAAAAAGACGTTGTTCACGCTTTCTACAATTAATCACATTTAATGTAGTAAAATTAACTTCTGTGTTTTGACATTTAAAAATCTCTCTTTTCTCTGAAGCGGAACTGCTATTAAGAAGCATTCGTTGTCTATCCTCCGCGCAAAATTCGTCGAAGGGACGTATACTCGTTCGAGAAAACTAGTTATTTGCACCTAAAGAAACTGTGATTTGGCTTGTCTTAAAGCTCAAGTATTACAGAAATTTATTTCCTTGTCAATAGTCTAGAATATCAAAGAAAGTTTTGCTCAAAGAATTAATTTTTTCGCTGGCTAAAACACGAGCTAACGCGTCCCAAGACAGCTGGGCACCGCAACGTTCAGAAACCAATCAAGCGTGACATTTTCCACGATCATGTCTCCCAAGGGAATAATAACAACTGAATGGCTTCCCTGAAATTTGCGCACCATTTAATTAATCCTTGCTTTATTCTAATAAGTTTGCAATCTATTTTTACTGTTATTTTTTTTTGTAAATCGAGACCAGTCCAGGTTACATTTTCAATAATATATTTATCGACTTTCCGTCTAAAAGGCGGTTTGTGCATTGGTGTTTGTTGTACACATGAAATTCTAAAAAATGCGTATTAACGTGGCGTCTTGCCCAGTTCATCTTTTTTGCCAAGAACGCAATATTTACGCAAATAGCAACACTCTTAAACTTCTAATTTTGAAAGGTTGAAAGCTATATATTTTGCACTGTTCGCAATTACTAAGTGCCTAAAGCATGACTAGAAAATATTGTTACAACTATTCGGAACGCGCTTTTGCAATTATACTCCATACTCAGTCGATTTCGACGTTTTTCCCCACATCGAAATTTCCAGAGGGGGGTGGGGGGTAAAATTTCAATGTGCGGAAATTCCAGAGGGGTGGGGGGGCCACAAACAGGTACCCAAATCGGAAATTCCTGGGGGGTGGGGGGTCACTTCTGAACACCCTTCCGTGGGGGGGGGGGAGGGGGGGTGGATATTTTCTGGAACCACACAATCAGAAATTCAAGAACACTTCAGTTTTCTTTCTTTTTTTCTTTAATGACTTACAGGTCATTATATTTCAACGACTGCTGTTATTATAAGCAGAATTACCAGATTTAAGAAAATAAGTGTAAAAAAGAGCAAAACACCCGAGAGTTTTGACTCAAAAGTTTTCAACTTAGCACTTGTTTTGCACACGCTTCTGACGTAATATATATCGCAACGGATGTGCTTGTTTTGCAAGGGACAAAATTTGCAGTGAATGACTAACATCATATTATAAACAATTAATAGCATGGTTTGTACGTGATACTTTTTTGAGAATAAATCCCACTCGTGATATGTCTAGACTGTTTGTAATTTCACTCGCGAAGACGGCTCGTGAAATTACAAACAGTTCAGACATATCAACGAGTGGGATTTCACTTAAGTTATTCCAAAAAAATATCACCACAAATCATGCTATTTAAACGCGTGAGGGATGTCCTGAAGTCCCGCCTTTGGGACTAGCAATAGCGTGAAGTTTCAGCGAGAAACAGAACAAGACTAGAATTATTGAGGCAACACGAACTACCATATTGAAATAAACCACCCTTACTACGTGTACTCTGAGTTAAACTGCGGGATGACTATACGACAACAGCAAGGTAGATATTTCCTTACAGGTTTATATTACTTTAAGTTTCTCCTTACCTCTATCCTTGATGTTAAGGTCGATCGCATTGGTTTCCACGCTGATATCCTCCATAGAACGTTCTACCATGTTGTTTACACGTCCGCCATCTTTTAAAAAACTACAACAGTATTGCATTGCGCGCGCAGTACATCCTTTGGCTCCCTGTGGACTTCGCCCCATGTACGTCAAATCGATATCGTTCCGGCAACGTCCGACGGTGACTATGTTCTTGTTCCCACGTGCTATTAAAAGAGATCAACCGCCAAGTTTGGAAGGTTGATGCTTGAGATATTTGATGACGTAAACGATGACACCACATAACGTGACCATTTAGTTGCTTCCCCTTGCTACTTCGATGACATCCCCAGTCTTATTTTTTCATCGAAGAACAAAGCCCTTGTAAATGCAGAATTGATTAATTTCGATTGGAAAAAGGTTAAATCTTTTCCCAGCCGGAAAAGCTTGCAAAAAAACCGGAAAAATTTAGTTTTTTTTTTCTTGTTTTTGACCAATCTTGAAACTAAGTAAAAAGTGGACTTTTTTTTGGAAAAAGGTGGACCTTTTCCGAGACTTTTTGAAGGAGAAAATCCGAATAAGGTCGGGTATTTTCATGGATTTCAGAAGTGACAAATATGTGAACAGGAAAAGGTGGTATTTTCTGGAGTCAGAAGTGAAAGTCAAGTGGAAAGTAGAATTGCCGGTTTGTGCCACGGATTTCCCCGAAACTCTATTTCGATTTCTGGGGGGGGGGGGGGGGGGGCATATCAAGATAGCAGTGTCGCTTTTCTAGAGATTGACCGGGCTTCCTGTGGTATCTTGTCTACCTTGTTGCCAGGCTCTTGACCGTGAACAACACAGTGGAAAATGCACATAGCGTCTTTCCTCGAGTATATTTGAGTTTCTGTTGAGTTTTAAGCTTTCTAAGCCAATAGAAATAGTGAAAACTGGGATTCCAAATATGGTATGCATATATGTCCTTATAAGGAAGTTGGAGTATGTCGACACTTTTTCAAGGCAACTATCTTGATATGGGGGGGGGGGGGGGGGGGCTAGCTTCTTACTTCCGGTTTTGCAATGGACAGCTCTTCCCTCCGCCTCTTTCCCCCATGGGGCGTTAGCTTCTTACTTCTGGTTTTGCGGATAAGAGCAACGCCCCCCTCCCCCCCCCCCCCCCAAAAAAAAAAGCACCTCACCTCAGTCCCCGACACCATGTACGCCGGTCACGCAATGGCTGAGTGCTTTTTAAACCGCACCGGGGGAGTTGAGGACCTACGGAAAATTTTTGAGGGGGGTTGTGTGCCTGAAGACTGGAAATTCCAAGGGGGAGGGGTAAAAAGGTGACTTTCCAGGAACATTTAGATTTTCCATTTAGCTTTATGAGGTTTGAAATGCGAGGGGAGGAGGTCTGTTTCACGAGTGGAAATTCCAGGGAAGGGGGTCTTTAGGGAGGCCCTCCCCCGCCCCCCGTGAGGAGGTTTTTAAAATGCAAAAATGCATTGCGAGCTGTCAATTGCAAAACCGGAAGTAAGATGCTAGCTCCTTCCCTCCCCCCTCCCCCCTGCTAGTTGAATCTGAATCCTGATTTTTGTTTTTCAGAAAACAGGAATACAAATCGAAATCGAATTCTGATTTCGGTTTTCAGAAAACAGGAATCAGAAATCGAAATCAAGTTTCGGGGACTATCCAAAGTTGAGTAAACGGATAAATCGATCATTTCGCCAGTGAACTTTGTCTTCTCTTTCCGAATGCCGATGAATACCGAATGCCACGTGATCTGAAATGGGAAAACATTACGCCCAAGCCGAGGAGGTCTATTAGATCGTGCAGAAAACGCAATCCTGACAATGACTTTTGACAGATATCTGAAATGCGCTATGTTCACTCTCTGTATGTGTTTGCATGAATTTTACTTGACTTTAAGCTGAGGTGCGCTACTAAAGTCTAATCCTCTGGTAACACATATTCAAGAAAATGTTCATTTTTGACGGTGGTAATCTTGTCTAGGTGTTTGGTTTCCTGGCCATGATCGTGTTCATCATTGATGCAGTGATGAACGCGTAGGGAGTGTCTGTCAAGTCAGGAGGAGGCGAGGGTAACACTGCACAACCAACCTAGAAAAACAAACACAGCCAGATAGCTTAGTCCACAGTTGCTATGGGAGTTAGGCCTAGGACATACGTCGAGTTAAAGTCGCATCGAATACATTTAAAACAATAGATAGTTTGTTATTTGAAAGTGTAACGAGCAGTCGGTTGAAAAAAATTGTGATCGACGAGACCCTAATTCGACGTATGCCCTAGGCCTTAGTCATTTAAGCACGGTATACAAGGGTGGCTACTTTGCTTGATTGACTATCAAACAATGGCTTCCAATGACCAATACCACATCAGCACTTTTTTAATTAGATAGACACACGTATGTCAAGCAACGTTGTTCGTGAAATCATGTATCATGAAGGGCTTGCTTCAGGTGCAGCAGTTCATGTCAAATTATGCCTCTTATTTTGAATGACTGCACTAAGAACCAATATGACATAGCCAATCATCAACGAGAGAAATTACAAGTTGCTGCTGAATGGTTTCCAAGTCAGCCAATCATTAGCCTTGTAAAACCATCATCACTCATTTAACACGTGACTATTGCCTGAATTCGCTGCAGTGCATGTCAAAGCCTTAAGCCCTGGCTAAACTAGGACACATGTAGCGCGCAACATTGTAGCCGGACACATGTTTCCTTCATGTTTCCCTGTTTAGCCACGCGAGAAACATTGTTGTGCGCAACAAATTTTAGCCGGGACACAAAGAAATGTTTCTTTGCAAGACAAGAAACATGTTATGTGTCCGAGACACACGCGTGTGATGTTTCCCAGTTTAGTCACTCGGGGAAACATGCAGGACACAAATGTTGCGCGCTACATATGTCCTAGTTTAGCCGTAGCTTTAGACCCCGTCCACACTACACCGTTTTCAAACGAAAACGGATACTTTTTGCTCCGTTTTCAAAAAGATCTGCGTCCAAACTTATCGTTTTCGTATCGTTTTCGCCCGTCCTCACTACAACGCGTATTCGTACGAAAACGCTCTTATGCATTCAGTGGGCATGCTCAAACAAGCTCGAGGCATGCGCATTTCGATCTGTTGGCCCGCGAAATTGGTCGGGTTTGCTGTGGTGACGTCATCGTTTTCAGATAGCATCGTTTTCACCCGTCCACACTACAAAACAGCGTTTTCAAACAGCTCCGTTTTCAAATCGCTCCACTCTGGAGAGCGTTTTCGGATTGATCCGTTTTCGGTATCGTTTTCGGCGTTGTAGTGTGGACGATAGCCGTATCCGGAGCAAAAAGTATCCGTTTTCGTTTGAAAACGGAGTAGTGTGGACGGGGTCTTAGTCTTCCGCGCAGTCCGTTCTTTGTGTCGGTCACGCAACGCTTCCCTCCCCACGAACGGCTGCTCACATTCGAATCACATTTCTTTGTTCTCTTTGTTCTGAATCATCCATGACGAATTTAAGTAACTTCCAAGACATTTCCATGGCAACCAGACAAAACAGATGCCAAAGAATGGAAAGTCCCCCACTGCCCACGTGGGGTGCGTGTCGCATTGTTTTCTGCGACTTGATAGAACGTAAAAATATAAACAAACCCGCAATCACGTTCAAAGCGTACAAAATATGAACAAAACGATTGGAAGTTGTATTTTCTGTTAATCTAACAGATAGTTTCTGTTTCTATGTTTCGATTTACATGATTTGACTGGAAATATTTCAAGCTTGAATCGATTAATAAATTTGAGTATCGACGTCATAGTTTAAGACAAGACCTCTGATTGCATGAGTCAGACTGGCGGGGAAAAGTTCCGATATATGGAACCTCCAATGTAATTGGCTGGAAGGCTAGAAAGGAATGTGACTCGAAGTGGTTGATCATAACTGAGAATATTCCGACATTTGGCGATTTTTATTGGACAATATCCGATGACCGACACAGATATGCTAGTAAACATTTCCAGCTCTATAACCTATGGAAACAAAACAACACCACCAACTACATATGGAAGGAGGCGAAAAAAACAAAGTTTTAAGAATTTCAGGTCAAATTGAACAAAAACCGTGACGTCATTAAAGTTTCGCCGTGCATGTGCATTTAGAAAGCAGCCATCCCACATGGATATAAGTCGAGCTCACGCTGACAAGAGCAAACGAAATATTGATTTCCCTCACTTTGCCGAGTAGTCCAATACGCGCAATGTAACAACAGCGCTTCGTTCGACTACGCCTAGAAGACAAGGGTTTGTCTTCAAATATACTCTCTCAGCAATTTTGAGAGCAGATAAGTTGAAGACAAGAGCTTTTGGCTTCTAAACGCAAGGGATATTTGGTAAAGACAAAATGTTGTTTTGTCTACTTAGTTTCCCTCAATACTATCCTATTGCCCGTGCTTACTATCCTATTGCCCGTGCTCAGATGTCTGTGTATTGTGTTTTCTGCAAACAAACCAGGCAAGCTGTAAAATATGACAGACATATAAGACAGGTCATCAAGCTACAGCCTGACCTGGCTATCGGCAGGTTTGTAAACTGGCGCTTGGCCAGCATTCAATTAGCATTACGCTGAATCAAAATCCCTAGCTCAAGTCTGAAGAAGGAGGCCGAAGAAAAATAGATTAAATGAATGACAAAAGACGCATCAAATGGGAATAATGGTATTTCAACACTTTTCACGACAATAGCACTCACATGAGAGTAGAGAAGCAATCCCTGATTATTCTAGTCCCCCGCGTGGCTCGTCTTTTGTAACGCAACATATTATTCTCGCAGACAGAATAATCAAGAGGGTCATGTCTAGCATTGCGCAAGTCACATGACTTGGCAGAGTATAGCAGAACGGAGTTTAGCAACGTTGTTCTTTCGTTTCTCGCCATGGAAATATTACAAGAGAGCTTGAAGAACGCACTAAAATGTTCCATGTGCACTGAGCCTGCACAAGAACCGAAAATACTCAAGTGTTTACACGTCTTTTGTGAGAATTGCTTGGCAAGAACCACCAGACTCGACCATGACGGAGCTCAACTATATTGTCCGCTTTGTAAGACGAGCACTTCTCTTCCAAGAAGCGGAGATTTAGCGTCTCTTCCCACAAGCGAAGTACTCGTTAATATCAGACAAGTTTTGTGTCTTACAGAAACGGGTGCGGCTGCAAGTTCTGGGCTACCGAATTGTTCCGTTTGCCAGAGAGCAAGCCCGTCAACATTCTATTGCTGTGATTGCCCTCGCTTCTTTTGCGAGCACTGCTTCAATGCACACAAGGTATTTGTCGAGGGGCACAAAATCTTAAATCTCAGCGAGCTACGACATCAAGATTTGACGCTAATACTTCGACGTCCGTCATTCTGTGCTAAACAGAGCCACACGAACGAGATCTTGAAGTATTTTTGTGGTACCTGCCAGACTTGCCTGTGTGAAAAATGCCTTCGAAACCATCAAACGACACATGATACCTCCGACTTGGATATAGCAGCCGCAGAACAACAAACCTCGTTTGAAGAACAACTCGTGAGGCTCGAAAGAAAAGCCGCAGAAGAGGAACGAAAATTGGAGCTGATAAATGAACAAATATCTGCAATAAGAAGAAACACAGACAAAACCAAATCACAGGTAATCAAAGCGTTTGAGGCTTTTGTCAATTTTATTGAAGAACATAAGAGAAACTTGCTCAGACAGATCGATGAAGAGGTCAGAAAAGCGATCAGTCGTAAGGAAGAACTACAGCATTTGTTAAGGCAGATCCGCGCAGCCAAGGATCACGTGACTAGATTGTCTAAGTACGCTACAACATCTCACGTGATGGAGTCTAAAGTACCGATAGAGGAGCGGCTTAAAGATCTTTACAAAATTCAGATAGAGCTCGATGATTTGGCGCACGATTTTGAATTCATACCAAACAACGAACTGTTTAAGATACAAGAAAACGGGCTCGGGTGTATTCGTGACATGTCGGTAGTGGATGCAGAGAAATGTTCTCTTCGCGTAGAATCTGAAGTCCACGATTTACAAGCTCTACATAAAGTATCTTTGTGTGTACTCCTGCGACATTCCTCGGGGGAACCTAATGGGCGATTTTCTAAAACCGGCGTGGATGTTGTTGTCGAGCCCAAAAATGATGTGAAAGATCTCAAAATATCAGAGAACACAGAAGGGAAGTGTAATGTCGAGTTTAAACCAAAAGTCCCTGGACATTTCACTGTGAGTGTGATGGTGAATGGACAACAGGTGCCGAACAGCCCGATGGGTTTGGATGTGAAACCACAGGAACTGAAGGTGATCGGACAGTTTGCCATGACAGGGATGGATGAACCGCTAAAACAGCCATATGGTATTGCGGTTAATAAACCAAACACGAAGATCGCTATTACAGATGATCAGTCTGATTGTGTTTGTGTGTTTACTGTAGAGGGTGTACTGCTCAGGAAAATTCGTATCAAAGGGCTTATTCAAACACAGTTGAGGGTTCTTATGGTGTATCATTTCTAAGGAATGATGATATCGTAGTATCTGACCTTTATGACCACAAAATTGAAATATTCAACACAAACACAGGAGGAGTTCTCAGATGTTTCGGTAGACAAGGTCAAGGTCCTGGTAAGTTTGTGAACCCACGTGGTGTCCATGTTGATGAGCGTGGACACATCTTAGTGTGTGATTACAGTATAGTCCAGGTATTCACTGGACAATTTGAATATCTTTTCCAGATTGACCATCAAGTGTGTGGTGAGCTTTTTGATCCAAACAGTGTAACCTCACGCGGTGACCAGCTGTTTGTGTCTGACGTGGGTAACCATGTCGTGCATGTGTTACAACAGAACGTGAGCTCATCATCAGTGATCAGGCGATCCGTAATAGGAGGACCAGGCACTGCTGATGGTAAGCTCAGGGACCCCTATGGTCTGGCACTAGACGGTGATGGTTACCTCGTGGTGTGTGACACGGAGAATCGCCGCTTACAAAAGTTCACACTTGATGGTCGTTTAGTAGCGAAATCATCAGGTGACATTGGTAGACCCTTGTACCTGTCAGTACTAGCAGATGGTCGTATTCTTGTTACATGTTTTGGGAGAAAACACGTGCACATTGTTGCATGAGATCACATAGTTGTGTGTAATCCCAGCAGCGTAACTTTAGTCACGTGACTCGCTCTACTAACACACTGCTGTCCAATCTCGTTCTCAGTGCCCACTCCGCTGTTTGTTGTTTGTCGTAGGCTCTGGCGCCAGGCAATCATAGGTCGATTCTGATTGGTCGATAATTCCCGCGCTCGCCATTTTGAAATTCACCTAACCGACAAAGACGGTCACCATATATGGAAAAACCTGGGACATGCGGTTTTGTCTGTCACCAGAGGTTCCGACTGTCAAAATGACCGTGAGACTCTGGGAACGAGAATGAGCGCTATTGGAATATATAATAATTAGTTGCTATGGTTACATGCAAGTTATTGCAAAATTAAATAGTCTGAAATAGTCTTGTAATTTGCGTCTTGTAACTTGTAATCAAGCGGAGCACCATACCTAAGGGAAAAACGTATAGTATACTATCGAGTTGATTTTTGAACGTCACATGCATTATGGATCATTTTGATGACGTCATTGATGACACAAGGGCACGTGACTTCGGTAGAGTTCCTCTTATGGTCTTTGAAACTTTGCCCAAGTTTGGCTTCTATAGAAGCTACCCTTCGGGAGATATGATTTTTTCTTTATTTTTCTGGTATTAAACCTATAGCGTACGCCGTCCGTCCGTCCGTCGTCCGTCCGTGTACACATGGGAACCCTGTGGTATACAAAGAAAAAATTATATCTCCTCCAGGGAACATGCTAAGACAACCATACTTGGGATATTTTGTTTATGCCACAAGGGGGGTGCTGTAACACGGACACGTGATGTGATGTCATCGATGACGTCATCTATGCTTCAAAAATAAATATCTCGTGAAGGGAAGACTCTAAAACAACCAAACTTGGGTAGTGTAGTCTAGGCCACCAGATGACCGAAATGAGGTGGTCACGTGATATGACGTCATCGATGACGTCATCTATGCTTGAAAAATCAATATCTCGTGAAGGGAAGACTCTAAGACAACAAAACTTGGGTAGTGTAGTCTAGGCCACCAGATGAGCGAAATTAGGTGGTCACGTGATATGACGTCATCGATGACGTCATCTACGCTTGAAAAATGAATATCTCATGAAAGGAAGACTCTAAACCAACCAAACTTGGGTAATGTAATCCAGGTCACCAGATCAGCGAAATGAAGTGGTCACGTGATGTGACGTCATCGATCAATCAATCAATCAATCAATCTTTATTGTTATTTTGACATAAGTTAAAAACGCACACTACCTGCAAATAGCGGAGCTAATCAAGGCAGGCAGTGTGTGGACGCTAAATAAAATTACTTTTTTACATTAGAATACCAAATTACAGACGATGACGTCATCTATGCTTGAAAAATTAATATTTCGTGAAGGGAAGACTCTAAAGCAACCATGTACACATGGGAATCCCTTTCATTCACACAGAAAATTTTTTAACCAGGAGCTCCGCTTTTAGCCAGTGGCTAAATCTATATGTTAGCTTGCTTATTTGACGTTAAAAAATGTGAAAAGTTTCGAATTTCAGATATATTGAAATTTGTTATTTCAGAAATATTGAAAACTGACTGCAAAGAACGTTGCATACAAAAAGAGGTGAATAGGTTGAAACGCGACCGAGTTATGGACCGATGAATAAATAATTTTCTTTAACAAATCACTGTATTTTAGACACAGTCCAAAACTTGAACTGAACAAAAAATACGTGATTTTTTAAAGAAAATTATGTTGGTATTCAGCGTTTCATATCTCGTTGCGTTGCAACCGAATTGCGTCGTTTTTTATGTGTAGGGCCAAATATTGCTAAATTGATTGACGTTTGTTTTTTTTTGTCACGTCATCACCTTAGTACTCTATGGTTTGAATTAGCATATCATTATCAGATACGTTGATCTCCAACTAATAATAGTAAGCATTGTCAATGTTTATAGACAAATGAAACATGGCATTTGACTTTGTAGAGCAGATTTCGTATGACTGTGAAAAGTGCCGTGACACACCGCGGTACTGTCGCGGTGGCGGTACCGAACCTGACCTGCTGTAGATACCGAACGAAATCGCGTAGTCGCGGTACGGTCACGGTCGCGACGCGATACAACTCTTTCGCGGCACTTTTCAGTTCACAGTCATACGAAATCTGCTCTACTATATAGATACATAATGTGCTTCGTTTCCTATGCCCCTTCTTCTTGTTCTTTGTTATCTGTTTTGTGTTGTCCCCTATCTAAGATAGTATTAAAACATTTTTTTTCAATTTTGTACATTTTATTTTTCTTTGTGTGTATTTTCGTTTAACAACAAAATATTGACTAGTACCGTCTGGCTTAGCCACTTAATAAACTCGATTAGCTCTGCTATTTTTGAGTGGCTGTGTTCGGCCAACCGTGTGTGCTTCCAGAAGATATCCGTACCCCCTCCACGGAAGGTGTTGAAAAATGACCCCCCACCCCTCTGGAATTTCCAAGGAAAAATACAGTATTTGTATGGAAATGATCAAGTAAATTGACACCCCACCCCTCCGGAATTTCCATTGCCCTTCCGTAGGGGGAATATGGATAATTTCTGAACCACACAATGTTATTTTGTAAATAAATATAAAAAGAAACTGTGTATATTTAGAGGACACAATAAATTGTTTTGTTGCTGTTGTTGTCACATTATATGTTATGAATTACCATACCACTTGTCCTAGACTTTCTCAAAGTCCGCTGTTCCGCTTTTTTTAAATTGGCATATTTTGTACCGCGCTCCACCGTGTGCTTTTTTTCACTTTGTTCTAAGGAAAAACATAGAGTACGACTTGGGGCAAGTCTACACTTGTCCTTGTACCTTGACAATGGCGTCGTGAGGCCGCCGAAACGTCGGTTTAATATTATCTCGCTAGTTTTTACTTGTTTATATATCTTAGTTACAATACTAAGGATGCTCAATTTATGTAATTCTGCCCAGTAATTGTGATTTTCTAATAAACTCATCAGGGAGGGATTAAGTGCTTTATCCCCATACTCTCACTTGGGGTCAAACATAGCTCATTCTTTCCTGGGTTGCCATGGTGACATGGGAATTCTCATGTGGGGGATTATCACGTCCTTGAGTAAAAGTAATTCCTGTTTGTGGTATCACCCCTCGCTAGTCCATGGTCTTGGACCAGCATAAGAGGTTTAATGGATTACCAGCCCGTGGCTCCTATTGTTGGCATGGCAATTATAGGCCTACTGTGTCCTGAATGTTTTTTTCCCTTCATTTTCGAGAAGTGGTATAACATAGCTGTTCATCCTCTCCCTATTTTTCCCACAATACTGGTGTGTTATTACGTGCTGCGTGAGTTGGGAACATTGAATAAACGAAAGAAAGTCCGGGACTTAGACATAGACATGGCTCTGTATGAAACTCGAAAATGAAAAAAATAAAGTTTCAGAACACAGCAGGGCTATAATTGCCATGCCAACAAAACATCCGTCCACGGGTGGCAGCCATTGGGTCAGCTTACCAAGCTCAGTTGTAGCACTTGCGATCTGCACGCCAAGAACAACTAGGTTTTGCTCCATTGTTGCTTTTATTCTTGTGGTCTAAAGGTCTGCCAGGGTGGTCTACTTTTCGCGCGCCAAAGCTTCTGTCGCGGCAAATGGCAAGCGCGCTTCAAAATCACTAGAATGGCTTGGAAGAGAAAGACCTGAATGGTTGAATTTCCCAGAAAGATCAAGTGCTTTGAATTGCTGTTGCATACCTGTACACGCAAAAAAATAACGTCTGGGTAAAAGACTGCATATCTTGCAAGTAATGCAGAAGCTACTAGCAAAACGAATTTGATTGGACAGTAAATAATAACGTGCTTATATAGCGCTTTATCCTCACGGCTCAAAGCGCTTTACATTAATGGATAACTCATCCTATAAGAACCAGCTTTATAAACATGAGTGTGCGTTAGTATTGTGAGTTCTGTGACACTGAGGTTGGGCAACTTCCGACGGTCCTAGTGGTTCTTTAACGTCCCTCTGGTTCCGGTTAGTGTAGTGTATGTGAGAGACGGGGCCTACGGTTTAACGTCCTTATCCGAGAAGACGCGAAGGTCTAACCATTTGCAGATGTTAGAGCAAAGGCAGCACCTTCTCCTCAATTATTAGAAAAAGACCCTGAGTGTTGGCCCGGCCAGGGTTTGAACTCCCAACCTCCCGAACATAAGCCCGGCGCTCTACCACTGCGCTAACCGGTCGTCGGTCAAAAGCCGTTCTATAAATAAAGTAAAGCCGTTCTATAAATAATGGACTGGGTTTTTCAAAATGCCTTACAAATAGGGCAATACTATAGAGAGGGACGCCTCTATTTGTGAGCTCCTGGATAGGCGAGTTTAAGTAATACACTTAGCCAATCAGGAACGAGACAATTTCAACAACTGCCGATCATAGAACGAAGTACGTACAACGTGCGAAAACAGGCAACATTGACTGTGTGTTTGTTTATATCTTGGCATCTCATTGGCCTTCCAAACAAAGACCCACGAATCCGACCAATTAGAACGTGCAGAAAACACGCCAGCCTGATCAGCCTCGTTCCAAGGAACTTCTGAGTATTTTTCAAAATGGCAGGTCATTCAGAAGAAGACCCTGGTAAAGGTTTGGGTTTTTCCACAGGGAGACCGCCTAAGAAAAACAACTAAATCCAATATGGCGGGCGGACAGCCGGGAAGATGACACAAATCATGAACACAAATCATTAAGATAAATTCTAACTCCGATTTCCGCCCTCTCTTCCAGGCTGTCTGCCAGCCATATCGGATTTTGACTGTTTTCTTAGGCGGTCTCCCTGTGGAAAGGCACCAACCTTTGCCAGGGTTCTTCCGAGTGACCCGCCATCTTGAAAACTACCCAGAAGTCCCTGGGAACGAGGTTGAAGCCTGATATACTATCGGCAGTCATCTGAAATGCGCGATGTTCACTCTCTGTATGTGTTTGCATGGATTTTACTTGACTTGTCTTTAAACTGAGGTGCGCTACAAAAGTCTTCTCAATCTTCTGGTAACACTTCATGAAAATGTTCATGTTTGACGGTGGTAATCTTGTCTAGTGTTGGTTTCCTGGCCATGATCGTGTTCATCATCGATGCAGTGATGCGCGCGAAGGGAGTGTCTGTCAAGTTAGGAGGAGGAGGAGAGACTAACACGGCCCAGCCAACCTAGAAAAACAACACAGCCAGATAGCTTAGTCCCCCGTGGGGGGGGGGGGGGGGACTCCCATATTTTTTGTTCGGGATGATCGTCGGATTTTCAGTTTCACTACTAAAAGATACCAAGCGTGGCGTAGCTCAAATAATTTGATACCATAAAAGATACCCTAAAAGATGAGGCACTATGTGCCAACTAGGCGCGAAGGAGACAGGTAACAGGTAAAACATACCCATCAAGAAATTTCCGTGTTTGACTAAACTGCTGCCAGTTTCTATTTTTTCGTCTTCGCATCGAGTAATTTCTCTTTCTTACACGTTTTTTGGAAGCACCACCATGAGACAAAGCAGTTTGTACGATCATCATCCCCGACTCAAAAATATTGGAGTCCTCCCCCTCCCCCCGGATCCGGGGGCGGGGCTTAGTCCACAGGTTCGCTATGGGAGTTAGGCCTAGGGCCGAAGTCGAATTAAAGTCGCGTCGAATACATTAAAAAAAATAGATAATTTGTTATTTGAAAGTGTATAATGAGTCGGTATCTTTTGAAAAAAATGTAATCGACGAGACCCTAATTCAACGCATGCCCTAGGCCTTAGTCGTTTAAGCACGGTATACAAATACAAGGGTATCTACTTTGCTTGAGTGACTATCAAACAATGGCTTCCAATGATTAATTTCACAGCAGCATTTGTTGAATTAGGTAGACACACGTATGTCAAGTAACGTTCGTGAAACCATGTATCATGAAGGGCATGCTTCAGGTACAGCAGTTCAATGTCAATGACTGCACTAAAAGACCAATACACATAGCCAATCATAAACGAGAGAAATTACAAGTTGCTGCTGAATGGTTTACAAGTCAGCCAATAATAAGTGATGTAAAACCATCATCACTCATTTAACACGTGACTATTGCCCGCTGTGTCAAAGTCTTAGGGTGCGTTTTTTTGGGAAAATCAGGATTCGGAATCTTGAATCCAAAAACGGATTTTTTTCCAAACAAGGATTCTGAACCCTCGAATCCGAATTTGGGTCAGTGGTTAGCTATCATCGCGCGTGCGTCCTTCGCTTGTGAGAGGGTCGTCCAGCGACTGTTACCATGGTAACAATCCTTTTTCGGATTCAGCGTTTCTTTCGTTCTGAATAATTCCATGAAGTTTCATGTCGAATCTGAATCCGGATTTTCCCAAAGAAACGCACCCTTAGTCTACCGAGCAGCCCGTTCTTTGTGTCAGTCACGCAACGCTTCCCTCCCCACGAGCGGCTGCTCGGATTCGAACCACATTTCTTTCCCTTTGTTCTGAATCATCCATGACGAATTAGTCACTTCCAAGACATTTCCATGGCAACCAGACAAAACAAATGCCAACCAATGGGAAAGTCCCTCACTGTCCACGTGGGGTACGCGTGTCGCATTGTAATCTGAGACTTGAAAAAATGAAACCGTTACAACAGGGTCCTGAAGGGGTAAAACGGGAGCCGGGATTCGCCTTTTTTTAGGCCGGGAAAACGGGATTTGGGTTACCGGGAACGGGATTTGTCTACCGGGAATGGGAATCAAGATGCTTCAACGGGAACGAGATTTTTCAAATCTCTGCTTGTATATCCTGTGTATCCTAATAAAAAGTCGTCAATTTATACCATTTTTTGCAGTTTAAGACTGTTTAGAGTATCCTTACAGCATGCTACCTGAAAATAGAATTTCACTTCTCGCCCCTTTTTTTGGTCCCTCGGAATCTGCGAAGTTTGGGGCAACGGTTTGATAAATGGCATAGGCATTTTCAAAACGGCGGAACCACTTTTTGAATAGAAGATAGCACTCAAAAAGGCGATATCGCCCTCGTCGCTGCGCGACTCGTGCGATATCGCTTTTTCCGTGCTATTTTCTTAGCGGAATCTAGTCTCCTGAAGCTTTGAATAATCCTATAGAATCGTATGATATATTTCATCAAAATTCAGGACGAGATATCATACGGGCAGAGGATCATTTCATTTTGGTGTGGGTGAAAAGGGGGGAAACTCTCGAAACCTGATGCCCTGGAAGGGGGATCACAAGAAATTTTCTGCGGAATTATTCCAGCAATTTCTATATCATTTGCATTTTTGTAGTTCTCTTCTTTCAATACGTTAAACATTTCGCATAAGGAAGAAACATGTAATATTGCGTTTTAGATCTCCCGCAAACAAAGACAATATGCTCGTGCCATTTAAGTAATGGTCCGTATAAGAACTAGGCAGGCCAACGGCAAAGCATGCTGGAATGCAATTAATTTATATTGAAAATATAGGCAATTTCATTGGCTTAGACATGAAAATCAGTAAATTCACTATGATAGAAAGACTTGTCTGAGGATTTTTAGGGAGACATAAGCACTTGTGGTACTCACAAACAGGATATGCAATTTGTAAAGACTTTGTATGTGGGGAACCTAGCGTAAAATGCTGATTCTCGCTCCTTTGTTCTTCTTTAATCTGATTGGTCTAGAGACTTTTCGTTGCCATATGTTCTCAAAGCAAGTCGAAATCTATCAATTTTTCACTTTTATTATGTTACTAGTCATGATAACTTACTGTGGTAAAAAAATAGGACATATCCTACGTGGGGAACCTTCAATGCCGTAGAACAATGGAGGTTTGCCTAGTTCTTGCATGGATGATTACTTTAAATGGAATGCCCGTTACAAGAACATTTGTATCTTAGCGAGGAAAAACAAATTCCCCGCGAAAAGCCCTCCAGTGATAGGCCTGGCAGGCAATTACAATGTTCAAAAGAAACCCGTAAGCGTGAGATCGACGTTACAACCATAGAAATTCATCAGTTGGGCCGCAAATATGACGATTTCGTCATTTGCGTCGTGCACGAACAATACGAAGAAACTACAGGCTTTATTTGCTATACAAAAAAAACTGCAATGTCCGTCTACCTTTTTTCTGAGGCTTGATGAAATTCGTTTACCAATTAAAACAGGGCGTGCTTCACGCGCAACAGAAGAAAAAATCCTGTAAAATATATCCCATGTTCAAATATGGGGATCACGAAAAGCCTTTCTAGTGATAGGCCTGGCGGACAATCACTATGCTGGAAAGAAATCGAAATTACAAGCATAGCAATTCGTCATTTGGTTGCAATTATAACAATTCGTCATTTGCGGCGTGCACGAACAATAAAATCTACAGGACCAAGAGATAGTACCGATAAAAGCAGGAATCTCCATTTTAACATCACAGTTTTCGTGCGCCGGGATTTTACCGACTGGTCCTACCGGGAACGGGATTTTACCTACTGGGAACGGGATTTTGCGAAAAAAACGGCCGGGAAACGGGATTGGGACCCCCCCTTCAGGACCCTGTTACAACGTAAAAATATAAACAACCCCGCAATCACGTTCAAAGCGTGCAAAATATGAGCAAAACGTATTTGGAAATGATATTTTCTGTTAATCTAACAGATAGTATCTGTTTCTATGTTTCGATTTTATTACATGATTTGACTGGAAATATTACAAGCTTGAATCGATTAATGAAGTTGAGTGTCGACGTCATAGTTAAAGACAAGACCTCTGATTGGATGAGTCGGACTGGCGGGGAAAAGTTCCGATATATGGAACCTCGAATGTGATTTGCTGGTAGGCTAGAATGACATGTGGTTCGAATATGAGCAGCCGTTCGTGGGAATTACGGATTCAACTTTATTGCGTGAATTAACGACACAAAGTACGGATTGCGCAGGAGACTAAAACTGGTAGTTCTAGCTTGGTCTCATTGCGTGACCCACACATTGGCATCACGCTAGCCCAGTCGCAGCTATAAGTCGAACGGGGTCTTTGCTTGGTTTAAAGCACTTCGATTTTCGAATCTTCTCTGCAGTTTGTGTTTGCCAATGAAGTTTACTGAGGCAAACACCGGCTATGCCATGCTGATGAGTCCT
The DNA here is from genome assembly GCA_033964015.1 of Scolanthus callimorphus. Lineage (NCBI taxonomy): Eukaryota > Metazoa > Cnidaria > Anthozoa > Actiniaria > Edwardsiidae > Scolanthus > Scolanthus callimorphus. Next base: position 7,309,125 of record CM066917.1, read on the forward strand.
AACAAGGACGAAACAGCTGTACATGGTTGCCGAACTGCACGGGTAATAGACTGTGCTAGCGTTCCGTCTTGGCCAGACTGATGCCGATGTGTGTATGCTAGAGTTCTTCACTTTTTGATAGAATTTTATAGAGGGGAATGGTTAAGAAACCCGACACCCTCGTACTATCTCTTTGTTCACTTTTTCAGAGGAATCCTTTTGTTTGTGCAGGGTCACGGTACATAAGTACCAAAATTCAGCCAGTAACATTCAGTGTACAACCAGACATGCATATTAGATGAGCATGAAACAAAAGGTTTTCATGGTCAATATCACGTGATAGCCCCTCTCAACATCCAGAACGCTATTGTGTTAACCCGATCCCCCAACCATTCCGGGGGCATACAACGAAACCCTCTCCTCAAATTTGCTAAAATGGTTTATTTTGTGTTTGCAGGTGTTTCTGTTCAATAAATATGAGTCTGGGAAAACGTATCTCTTCCTTTTTCTCAGGAGGCATGGCACCTTCAGTGATATTTTCCAAGCAGAACCTCAGCTCACATTTTTACCAGCCAGCAAGGAGTAGAAAAAGTTTTTGCCGGCAAGGAGATTAAAATCGGGATTGTAGATCGACATTGACGAAAATAACCACAGAAAAATGGAAGAAAGATAAAAATTTCCTAGCAACGACGAAAAAGCAAAACAATTATTGACAACACGATTTTTTTTCAACTGAAAACTTCCCAGCAGATCATTGTCAGAATTTTTTCCAAGCAGATCTCTTTGTTAAAGATTTCTAAGCCAGAGCAGCAAGAGAAAGGGGCTGTGAACAGTTTTATTCGTTGAAAAGATATTTTGCGGAACAGATAGTTTTGGGAACAAATATTTTGTGGAACTGATATTTTGATGAACAGATAGTTTGTGGAACAGATATTTTGCGGAACAGAAATTTTGTGGAACAAAATATTTTGCGGAACATATATTTTGCGGAACAGATATTTTGTGAAACAGATATTTTGCGGAGCAGAAATTTTGAGGAACAAACATTTTGCGGAACAGTATTTTGCGGTACAAATATTTTTCGGAACAGACATTGTGTGGAACGAGATTCTGCACAAAATTCAACTAAGTGCTTAAAATGCTGCCCAAAAAGCGGAAATATGCCTAAATTCTGCTCAAAAGTATATTAAGTGGCAGCCCAAGAACGGCTAAAATTTATCTAGAAAAATATACCTATAGCGCATCGTGATCTCATTACGAACTAGCAATTCACGCGACGAGCGAGTACAACTAGACGATTTTTCGGCCTGCAAAATCCTCGAGAAAATGAAATTCTGCCGCATGTTATGTGGTTCTCTAAAGGCCGGTTTACACTTGCGATTTCTATTGCATTTATCGCTACGATTTGTGTTGAATGCTGGCCAAGCGCCAGTTTACAAATCTGCAGATAGTCGGGTCAGACTGTGGGCTGTGCGCAGTGGTTGTCAGAGCTGGAAATAAATTTTTATCGCACATCTGTCAGTCAAAACTTTTTCCTTGATTGTCTCTACTGGAAAAGTGGTTGATCATAATTAAAAAAAATTCCCACATTTGGCGATTTTTATTGGACAATATCCGATGACCGGCACAGATATGCTAGTAAACATTTCCAGCTCTATAACCTATGGAGTGAGCGGGAAGAGAGCCCAAAACAACAACACCAACTACATAGCATGGAAGAAGGCGAAAAAAAAAAACCAACAAAGTTAAGAAGTTCAGGTCAAAAAAAGTTAAACAAAAACCGTGACGTCATTAAAGTTTCACCGCGCACACGTGCATTTAGAAAGCAGCCATCTCACATAGATGTAAGTCGAGCTCACGCTGACTATACGAGATATTATTATAAAGCTTGACAGTTTCCTGTGATCTGATTGAAAACAAAGCAAAAAGTCAAATTTATTTGAGCCATATAATAAAGGAATTATTAACCTCGCTTACTCGATCTGTACGGGAAATATCAGACCATGACAGTCTTTTTGTACTGCAAGACCTCGGTCTGATATTTCCCGTTCAGACCTCGCGCTCGGTTAATAATCTCTTATTAATTTCCCTCACTTTGTCGAGTAGTGCACCATGATACGCGCACTGTAACAACAGCGCTTCGTTCGACTACGCCTAGAAGACAAGGGTTTTGTCTTCAAATATATTCTCTCAGCAATTTTAATTTGAGAGCAGATAAGTTGAAGACAAGAGCGTTTGGCTTCTAAACGCAAGGGAATTGGTAAAGACAAAAGATTGTTTTGTCTACTAAATTTCCCTCATTACTATTCTATTGCCCGTGCTTAATATCCTATTGCCCGTGCTTACTATCCTATTGCCCGTGCTTACTATCCTATTGCCCGTGATCAGATGTCTGTATTTTGTGTTTTCTGCAAACAAACCAGGCAAGCTGTAAAATATGACAGACACATAAGACAGGTCATCAAGCCACAGCCTGACCTGGCTATCGGCAGGTTCGTAAACTGGCGCTTGGCCAGCATTCAATTAGCATTACGCCAAAAAAAAAAATCCCTAGCTCAAGTCTGAAGAAAGAGGCTGAAAAAAAATAGATTATAGAAGAAGAGTTTAATCCAATATGAATGACAAAAAAAGGCATCAAATGGGAATAATGTTAGTATTTCAACACTTTTCACGACAATATAGCACTCATATGAGAGTAGAGAAGCAATCCCTGATTATTCTAGTCCCCCGCGCGGTCCGTCACGCAGCATATTATTCTCGCAGACAGAATAATCAAGAGGGTCATGTCTAGCATTACGCAAGTCACATGCCTTGGCAGAGTATAGCAGAACGAAGTTTAGCAACGTTGTTCTTTCGTTTCTCGCCATGGAAATATTACAAGAGAGCTTGAAGAACGCCCTAAAGTGTTCCATGTGCACTGAGCCTGCACAAGAACCGAAAATACTAAAGTGTTTGCACGTCTTTTGTGAGAACTGCTTGACAAGAACCGCCAGACTCGACCATGACGGAGCTCAACTATATTGTCCGCTTTGTAAGACGAGCACTTCTCTTCCAAGAAGCGAAGATTTAGCGTCTCTACCCACAAGCGAAGTACTCGTTAATATCAGACAAGTTTTGTGTCTTACAGAAACGGGTGTGGCTGCAAGTTCTGGGCTACCAAATTGTTCCGTTTGCCAAAGAGCAAGCCCGTCAACATTCTATTGCTGTGATTGCCCTCGCTTCTTTTGCGAGCAATGCTTCAATGCACACAAGGTATTTTTCGAAGCGCACAAAATCTTAAACCTCAGCGAGCTACGACATCAAGATTTGACGCTAATACTTCGACGTCCGTCATTCTGTGTTAAACAGAGCCACACAAACGAGATCTTGAAGTATTTTTGTGGTACCTGCCAGACTTGCCTGTGTGAAAAATGCCTTCGAAACCATCAAACGACACATGATACCTCCGACTTGGATATAGCGGCCGCAGAACAGCAAGCCTCGTTTGAAGAACAACTCGTGAGGCTCGAAAGAAAAGCCGCAGAAGAGGAACGAAAATTGGAGCTGATAAATGAACAAATATCTACAATACAAAGAAACACAGACAAAACAAAATCACAGGTAATCAAAGCGTTTGAGGAATTTGTCAATTTTATTGAAGAACATAAGAGAAACTTGCTCAGACAGATCGATGAAGAGGCCAGAAAAACGATCAGTCGGAAGGAAGAACTAGAGCATTTGTTAATGCAGATCCGCGCAGCCAAGGATCACGTGACTAGACTGTCTAAGTACGCTACAACATCTCACGTGATGGAGTCTAAAGTTCCTATAGAGGAGCGGTTAAAAGATCTTTACAAAATTCAGATAGAGCTCGATGATTTGGCGCACGATTTTGAATTCATACCAAACACCGAGCTGTTTAAGATACAAGAAAACGGGCTCGGGTGTGTTCGTGCCAGGTCGGTAGTGGATGCGGAGAAATGTTCCGTTCGCGTAGAATCTGAAGTCCACGAGTTACAAGCTCTACATAAAGTATCTTTGTGTGTACTCCTGCGAAATTCCTCTGGGGAACCTAATGGGCGATTTTCTAAAACCGGCGTGGATGTTGTTGTCGAACCCCGAAATGATGTGAAAGATCTCAAAATATCAGAGAACACAGCAGGGAAGTGTAATGTCGAGTTTAAACCAAAAGTCCCTGGACATTTCACTGTGAGTGTGATGGTGAATGGACAACACGTGTTGAACAGCCCGATGGGTTTGGATGTGAAACCACAGGAACTGAAGGTGATCGGACAGTTTGTCATGACAGGGATGGATGAACCGCTAGAACTGCCATGTCATATTGCGGTTAATAAACCAAACACGAAGATCGCTATTACAGATGCTGAGTCTGATTGTGTTTGTGTGTTTACTGTAGAGGGTGTACTGCTCAGGACAATTTGCACAGGGCGTGGTCAAACAAAGGTGAGGCGTCCTGATGGTGTATCATTTCTTAATGATGATGACATTGTTGTATCTGACTTTTTAAACCATAGAATTGTAATATTTAACACAAACACAGGAGGAGTTCTTAGACAATGTCGAGTTCCTGGTGAGTTTGAGTACCCACGTGGTGTCCATGTTAACGACCGTGGACACATCTTAGTGTGTTATAAGTGTAGAGTCCAGGTGTTCACTGGACAAGGTGAGTATCTTTTCCATATTGACCATCAAGTGTGTGGTGAGGGTTTTCGTCCACTCAGTGTAACCTCACGTGGTGACCAGCTGTTTGTGTCTGACTGGGGTAACCGTGTCGTACATGTGCTACAACAGAACGTGAGCTCATCATCGGTAACCAGGCGATCCGTAATAGGAGGACCAGGTAGTGCTGATGGTGAGCTCAGGTTCCCTGGTGATCTGGCACTAGACGGTGATGGTTACCTCGTAGTGTGTGACACGGATAATCACCGCTTACAAAAGTTCACACTTGATGGTCGTTTGGTGGCGAAATCATCTGGTGACTTTGGTGAGCCCTTGTACCTGTCAGTACTAGCAGATGGTCGTATTCTTGTTACATGTGTTGGGAGAAAACACTTGCACATTGTTGCATGAGAACACATACTTGTGTGTAATCCCTGCTATGCAGGGTAGCGTTAGTCACGTGATTTCTACTAACACACTGCTGTCCAATCTCATTCCCCCAGAACCTACTCCGCTGTTTGTTGTTTGTCGAAGGCTCTGGTGCAAGGCAATCGTAGGTCAATTTTGATTTTGCCGATAATTCCCGCTTGCCATTTTGAAATTCGTCTAACCGACAAAGATGGCCACCATTATATGGAAAAACCTGGGACATGCGGTTTCACCAGAGGCTCTGTCGACTATCAAAATGACCGTGAGACTCTGGGAACGAGAATGAGTGCTATTGAAATATATAATAATTAGTTGCTATGGTTATGCAAGTTATTGCTACTAAATAGTCTGATAAGCTCTCGCTTGGTTAATAATATCCTAGCAGTTAGTTTATTTCTAAACTCTTGTCATGCGCATTTGATCACTTTTTTCCACGGTTTGCCTAATGCAGGTATACTATTGTTGTATTTTAGGCAACACAGAGTGTCCGGAGTAAATGTTCTTCATTTCAAAAGACATGTGATAGTTGCATTTCCTAAATTAGATCCACCAGTTCTTTGAGTCCAGGGAGCAACGAACAATAGACTGCTTACAGTCCCTTATTTGGCGAACATCCGGGAACCTGGGTTTTCCACGCGCTCGTTTTCACGGAAGTCCGCCAAAACAAGGGACGTCAAGTAATCTAACGCACAATAAAGGTGATTCTAGAACACAGAAGTTTTTATTCGCATACACTTTACAAATTATTGCTCTGGGTGGAGTAGGGGGACAACCTGAGACAACTAAATGGAAACAGAGTAATTATGCTCAACTCAAATCGAAGAAATGCTGTAAGATATGGAAAAGTAGAAATTAAAAATACAGTAAAAACCTGTGTAGAAGAACCTAGATTTTGTCAACTTCGTCAGGAACAGGTTCTTATAGAAATGGTATTAAGTGGAAGTTTCGGCTACTAAAGGTTCTAAATAGGTTCTTAATTTGATAGAGACTTTAGTAGCGATCAGCACAAATAACTAACTACAAGGCATATGGATGATTTATTCTCAATATTACTGTATGAAAATCCGTGTGACAAACACATGATATTTTTAGTTCATTTATTTAACCTTGCTGAATGACGACCTAGACCATTTTTGCTTTTTTTTTCATCCGTACTTTCATGTTTAACATAGTAAAATAAGAGCACTGCATAATCAGTCATTTGTCGGGCTTTCACCACAAGAGCAAACTTTCAAATTTTGAGTGTTTCAGATTGTTTTTACAGAGAAATCAAGACGACATTTCAGAACAAATGGCGGGTTTTATATGCTTGGGCGTCGCAAAATTAATAATCAATACATTTTTATTTTCTTCCTTTTTTCTTTCCTTCTTTCTTTTGATTAAATATAGATAAATTTTGTAGACTATTTGTTAACCATTGTAGTTGTTGTAGTTTGGTAGCTTGTTTATTTGTCGACAAAAATATGAAAAGTTTCAAATTTCAGATGTTTGTCCACGAATAATGAAAAGCAACTCCGAAAATATGCATGGAAAAAAACGTATCGGTTGAAACGTGAGCGAGACAGCCCGCTATATAACTACATATTTCTATTTAACAAATCACTTTTTTGTGTATCGAAGCAAAAATACAGCCACTTTATAAAGAAAATGATGTATTCAGCATGCCATATCTCGGTCGTGTTGCAGATTTGCCTCATTTTGTGTTTGTAGCTTTCGGTCGATACTCACTTTCTACATCAAGGGACAACACGAAGCATGGACGGATGAATCGGGGGGGGGGGGGGGGGGGGGGGGTACTGCCCCAATATTTGGGTTGTTGGGGGGGGGGACAGGCTTATCCAATAATATTCTGTCTAACATTAACAACTAGGAATTCCTGTGGTAGTTCAAGGGGAGGCATGGTAACGAATTTTTAAAATCCCCCCCCCCCCTCCCCTCAATGATATTTTGCTTCCGCCGTCCATGTCAAGGATGTTATTTCGTGGTCGTATATCATGGACTCGGAACCCGAATTTTGCTAAATCGAGTTTTTCTGACGTCATGTCACTTTAGTACTCTATTGTTTGAATTAGTACAGCATTATCAGATACGTTGATCTCCAACTAAGCATAATAAGTATTGTAAATGTTTATAGACAAATGAAACGTGGCATTGGACTTTGTTTTGCCGTAGTCACATTATGTTAGGAGTTACAATACCAAGGATGCTCAATTTATGTAAATGTGTCCACTGATTGTGATTTTAATTCTAATAAACTCAAGGAGGGATGAAGTGCTCCTATGCAGATCACTTATTGCGCCCCATAGTCTCACTTGGGGTCAAACATAGCTTCTTTCATTGGTTGCCATGGTGACATGGGACTTCTCATGTGGGGGATTATCACCCCATGAAGAAAATTAATTCCTGTTTGTGGTATCATCTCTCACTAGTCCATGGTCATGGACCAGCTTAGAGGTTTAAATGGGATTATCTCTTGGCTCTTGTTGCCATGGCGACTAGGCCTGTGTTCTGAAGCTATATTTTCTTCAATTTTGTGAGATATGGCATAACAGAGCTCTTCGTCCCCTCCTTTTTCCCACAATACTGGTGTGTTATTGTGTGCTTCGTGGGTTGGGAACATTGAATAAAAGAAACAAAAAGTTATCCCAGGCGACTGGTTTCCTAGCGACGTTTTTGAAATTAACAATTTTCGCTTTGTGGTTTCGATTAATACAGTTGGTTAAAAAAAACATTTAATTTTTTTCATGTAATAAAAGGATAGGATAGGATATTTTACGAGTTGCGGACGTGTTTTTCTGAGCCCCGAAGGTAGCCGAACTTTTGAAACTTTGATAGGCGCCTTCTAGTACGTAAATTTTGTTCTGACACGGAGAGTATCTCGCTTATATGAATTTTTTCTGGAGTGTCAGTTGTGTTCTAAATTATCTTTCCGAAATTCCCTTGAATCTGAAGTTTTTGCGTTGACATTCATCAACCAAAATTCCTGACATCAAATTTGAACGATAAGTAGTTGTCTACATGTAATGAGTTGAGCAGTAATACATCCTCACCACTCACTTGGGCTACCCGCAAACAATGCCACGGGTAAGGTTAAGATATGGGAGGAGCAAGCCCGAGGCGGTAGTGAGCGGGTAGCTCACGTGGGCGCGCATGCCTTCATCGCTGCGGGGAGGAGGGAGGGTTGCACTCCAAATTAACGAGCAGCCAAGCAGTCGAAAGGACTTTTAGAAAAAAAATAGAGACTTCGAGCTGTAATATATAGCTAGAAAACTTCAAATATTACGTAACCGAACCTCACGCAGATATCCATGGCGTTATGGGTGATGTAACCTAATCAAACAGGCCATTCTTCGCAGGAATCCCAAGTGAGAATAGTAAGAGATTTCACTTGCATATTAATTTCAAAACCAACAGTATTCATCATAATTAGAAAAAATTCTGAATTAAAAAAAAGTTCTTTTAAAAATTTATTTAATAACCTTATTAGGTTATTATGCCGAGGGGGATTAAAATGAAAATTTTTGCCTAACAGGTTCCTATACGCGGGTTTCTTTTGTATTTTTGTATAATTTTTTTCGGGAAAAAATGGTTGGCCCCCCCTATGCTTGGTTTTATTTTTGTTGGAAATTTTCCATAGCCCCCCCTAAATCATATTAGGGAAAAACAGAGGCCCCCTCAAAATCATCATAGCCCCCCCTCTAGATAAATTATGAACGCTCCCTAAGTGCTCTTTGGCACACCATGCGTTTTACTACAAAGCACGCGCGCGAAAGGTTGGGTCATCTCCAGTGTAAGAACCATTCCCTGAGGAGACCTTTGTTTTTAGTTACTATTTAATCATGATTGGTTCAACCTTTCGTTCTACCAAACAAAGAAAGCTTTGTGACGCAGCTAGTGAGTTCTTACACTGGAGATGAGCCGAAAGGTTCACGTCCTTGATGGTGCGCGTCGCGAAAGTGCTATACGTGTGCGCAAGGTTTTATTTTAACTGCAGGTTGAGCAAATCTCTCTAGGACGAGGTGTTATGATCATGACTCTCATTCCGCTAGTGATGCGACGCTTGGACGCCATGTTTTATTTTAACTGCAGGTTGAGCAAACCTCTCTAGGACGAGGTGTTATGATCATGACTCTCATTCCGCTAGTGAAGCGATGGCTCCTTAATTCGGTGTTTACCCATACTCCCTAGCGGTCATGGCGCGTCAGTTTGAGCGCTTACCGATTGGCGGCCTTGATTTGGTGTTTACCCACACTTCCTAGCGGTCGTGGCACGTCAGTTTGAGCGCTTACCGATTGGCTCCTTGATTCGGTATTTACCCACACTCAATCATTCAATAGCGGTCTGGGCGCGTCAGCTTGATCGCTGTACATGGCTCATGTTGATTGGTTCCTGGATTGGGTCTTCTCTTTTCCAGGTAGCGCCAGCAGAACTGGAGGATCTCTTTCAAACCCACCCTAGCGTGTCTGACGCTGCCGTGGTGGGAATACCTAATACCGTGGCGGGGAACTCCTGGGGGCATTCGTAGTCCTTAAGTCCGGTTCACGTGGAGTTACAAGCCAAGAAATAGCTCAGTTTGTCTCTCGTAATGTGTCTCCACACAAGAGGTTACGAGGTGGTATGGAGTTTATTAAGAGTATTCCTAAAAACCCGAGTGGTAAAATTATGAGAAGGCAGCTTAAGGAGAAAGCTATAGAGGAGATGAAGTTGAAACACAAATACACACAAGAGGTGACGAGGTGGTATGGAGTTTATTAAGAGTATTCCTAAAAACCCGAGTGGTAAAATTATGAGAAGGCAGCTTATGGGAAAAGCTATACAGAAGGTGAAGTTGAAACACAAATAGACGACTTTACCTTGGGCGTAATGTTGTCCACTTTCAGATCACATGGCATTCCCATGAGTAGTCGTTCTTTGTTTTTCTGCTACGCACCGAAGGATATATGAATATGGAAGCAACCCAAACAAAGAAAGATTATTGAAATGAATGCCACGTGATCTGAAATGGGACAACATTACGCCCCAAGGTAAAGAGGTCTATTATAGCCAGCGGACGTGAACATGTGTATTGTTCTCGACAGAAATAAACAAAAACAAAAAGGCCCAGGCGACTATTTTTGCTAAGTTAGGTTCTTATCAGTGGAGTTTTGCTGTAAAAGTGTGTAGGTAGAAACTCCTGAATTGGAAGATTATCATCTGATTATATTTAAAAGTAACTGGACATTCATTTTGTTTTAAAATGGATAAGATTAATAGCAATCTTCAGGATCAGTAACTATCACAAGACTTTAATATGGTTAAGGGTGTATATGTGGTGTGTGTGTGTGGGGGGGAGGTGGGGTGGGGGGGGGCTATGATATTTTTCTTTGATTAATTGAGATCTCTTGAGGGGGGGTCAGGAAAAAAAGCCTGAGATCATCAGGGTTGGCTTCAAAAAATGTAAAGAAAAAATTAGGAAATCATCATAGGCCCCCCTCTAGATAAATTATGAATGCTCCCTTAGATAAGACATAGAATCCTGAAACCGAACATCTTCATAGTAGCGAAAATCCGTCATCCGGTGACCAAAAACCAGAACTGATCCGGATGCTATAGCATACCAATTTCGCAAAATGCTAACATCAGGAGATCTTGAAATCGTAATTTATTGAAGGGATCAATTGTCATTTTGACGGCGAAATAATCTAAGTGATATCTCAAACCCAAACATTAAAAGAAATATCCAGAGGAAAAAATCGAGCACAGTCACGTTCTAGGGAAAAAAATTCGAGCAGCAAGACTGGACGCGAAAAAAATATCAAGCCAAAATAATTAGCCAATGCCCCCATCAAATATCAAATGGTCCGTCCTTATATGTTATGAGCACAAATTGCCTTCATTAAACCAGATCTGACACTCTCTATTCAATATTTAAAACATGATGATAGTAACACTCTTTTACCATTGATGCATATATTTCAAAGAACAACAAACCTCTCGTTCTTAAATGTAGAAAACCCGAAATGGTAATACCATCCCCTATAATCGCACTTGTTTGTATTTTAGACACTCATGTATGTGTTAAATCAGTTATGGGTGCACAAAGATTATAATTGAAGTAAAGTAGTCACGCGCGGCGCCAAAGCGCCACGCGAGCGGAGCACCATACATAAAAAGTGGTATCAGACACATGTATAACCATCAAGTCGCTTTTGAGTGGTTTGAGACATTTTTGGCGATTTTTTATGACGTAATCAGTGACGTCATATCACGTGACTTTGACGTTAGACAGTTATTAAGCTAAAGGCAACTTTTGTCAAGTTTGGTCGTTATTGGAGCTTTCTTCCCGGAGATATGATTTTTTCTTTCTCTTTCCTGAATAAAACCTATAGTGGTGATTCCGTCAGGGTCCTGAAGGGGGGTCCCAATCCCGTTTCCCGGCCGTTTTTTTCGCAAAATCACGTTCCCAGTAGTGTTCCGTGTGTTTGTCCGTCCGTCCGTAACACAGGTATCCCAATTCTAGAAAAGTCAATATCTCAAGAAGGCAACATCGCCAGATCACCAAACTTGGGTAAAATGATATTGGGGGCAGCGGGGTTGCATCATCGAGGTCACGTGGTATGACGTCACCGATGACCTCATCAAAACTAGAAAAGTTAATTTCAATGCAAAATGCAACATCACCAGATGTTGCAACATCACCAGATCACCAAACTTGGGTAAAATTATTTTGGAGGCAAGGGGGGTGTAACACCAAGGTCACGTGGAATGACGTCATCGATGACGTCATCAAAACTGGGAAAGGCAATATCACAAGAAGGCATGACGTCATCAGTGTCGTCATCAAAACTATAAAAGTCGATACCTCGATGATAGAGCAATGTATTTATTCGAGGTTTGCTTTTAGGCAGTGCCTAAATCTATATATTACAATTGTTATTCAAGAATCTCCGAATATATTTGTAGCTTGGAGGGGGATAGGAAATATTGACGGCAATCGGAATTTATCTAAGCGCGTCCGAATGAGTCTCGAAGATATACCGAACCAGTCACGGAAATCGAACCGATCGCATCCGAACTTGTGCGACTTCGATAAAGTGTGATTATAAAACATTGTCTAATGAGATAGGATTCAACGAAGAAAAAGCTTCTGTTGCAATTAGTTTTAGGTCAAACCGTAAAATCACTTGGCTACAATGATTATACAAGGAAAAATATACGTAACTGATGTATTTTATTCGAAACATCAGAAACAAATAAAAGGATAAATTTAGATCAAGCGGGGTTTCAAACATTATCCCAGCTTGGGCTTAATTTATGCAGCAGAGCAGTGATGACAAGGGCTAGACAAAGGTACCGCGCGGTTTTGTGCACCTGGAAGAAGATCCTCCAGCTCTGCTGGCGCTACCTGGAAAAGAGAACAGCCAAACCAGGAACCAATCAAAATGAGCCATGAACAGCTATTTTAAGAAACGTTTTTGGTAAGCGGTCAAGGGTACGCGCCACGACCGCTAGGGAATATGGGTAAACACCGAATAAAAGAGCCAATCGGTAAGCGCATAAACTGACGCGCCACGACTGCTAGGGAGTATGGGTAAGCACCGAATCAAGGAGCTAATCGGTAAGCGCTCAAACTGACATGCCACGACCGCTAGGGAGTATGGGTAAGCACCGAATCAAGGAGCCAATCGATAAGCGCTCAAACTGACATGCCACGACCGCTAGGGAGTATGGGTAAGCACCGAATCAAGGAGCCAATCGGTAAGCGCTCAACTGACGCGCCACGATCGCTAGGGAGTATGGGTAAGCACCGAATCAAGGAGCCAATCGGTAAGCGCTCAAACTGACGCGCCACGACCGCTAGGGAATGTAAGCACCTTGAAGAAAGGAAAATATTTTTTTGTATCACATCACACACGTGCAGCACCTTAAAATTATACTCGATTCTTTTTCTGATTCTACACCATTATGCCCGTGTGTGTGTGGTCAGGTTTCCTCCGATAACTTTTAATAAAAATTAGCTGTGAAAACCTAGGCACAAAAATAGCTGATACTCTTTCTTACTGTACACGAAAAATAGAGAATTCGTTAAAACTCACTTTAAACATGCTCAGCCCCCTCCCCCCTCTTCAATGTTGGAGGACACTGATTGGTCTGGAAACAACATTGATAGTTAGTTGGGGGGGGGGGGGTAGCGAGGTGGGGTGGGGTGGGGGGGGTGGTAGCGAGGTGGGGGGGGGGAGGTGGGGGCGAGAGATTTACGAGATTTACGGAACTTAAGTTGCTCGAGCAATGAAAAATTTCCTTTTTTTTGTCAAGTCAAACGTTGCCGACAAAAGCTTGGCAAGGGCGCACACAGATGATAATAGACCTCCTCGGCTTGGGCGTAATGTTTTGCCCGTTTCAGATCACGTGTCATTCCCATGAGTATTCTTTGGAATGATTCCATTTTCATATATCCTTCGGTGCGTAGCAGAAAAAGAAAGAAAGAGTACTCATGGGAATGCCACGTGGGAATGCCGACGAGGTCTATTGACATGTTTTTTCGATGTTCACCTTTTTTACTAATCAACCGATGATCATCACACAGCTTCCGGGCCGAAGCCTCGTTTCCATGTCACAACAGAGCGCCTAATTTATAAAGTCGACTTTATCGGTGCTCCTCACTTCGATTAAATATGATTTTGAAATATTGTGTCTAATGGGATAGGATTATGAAGAAAAAGCTTCTGTTGCTATTAGTTTTGTCAAACCTTAAAATCACTAGGCTACAATGATTATACAAGAAAAAATATACATAACTGATGTATTTTATTCGAAACATCAGAACAAATAAAAGGATAAATTTAGATCAACCGGGGTTTCAAACATTAACCAAGCTTGGGCTTAAAGGGGTAGACATACCGAATGATACAAAGGTGCGCGGAGATATGGAATTGTCTTCGAGAGTATCGGAGATATCAATTTGAACACGAGAAGCTGATAATTTTCATATACGATTTTTATGAAACATTTTCTATTCGATAAATTTACAATAACCGTTTTGCCAGCATTCAATTAGCATTGCGCTGAGCAAAATCTCTAGCCCAAGTCTGGCGAAGGAGGTTGATATTAAAAATAAATGAGTACCTTATTTGAATAACAAAGAAAGCACCAATGGAGCCACAGCTCGGTTGAGAGTTGATTTATTTCTTCAAACAAGAACCAAAATATTTACTTGTTGTTAGGAAAATAAAAGCAAAGAAACAAAGAAATCGCATCAAGTGTGAATAATGGCATTTCGGCATTTCTTTCACGACAATAGCATTCACTTGAGGGTAGAGACCCCCCATGTATGTACAGCAAAGCAGTCTCTGATTATTCTAGTCTCCCGCACGGCTTGTCTTTTGTGCCGGTCCATCGCAACGCAAGCAGGAGAATAGTATTATGTATCCTCGCAGACAGAATAATCGAGAATGAAGATCATTACTAGCATTGCGCATGTCACCAGACTGGCAGAGTACAGCAACACGAAGTTTAACAAGGTTGATCTCTCGTTTCTCGCCATGGAAATATTACAAGAGAGCTTGAAGAACGCCCTAAAGTGTTCCATGTGCACTGAGCCTGCACAAGAACCGAAATACTCAAGTGTTTACACGTCTTTTGTGAGAATTGCTTGACAAGAACCGCCAGACTCGACCATGACGGAGCTCAACTGAATTGTCCGCTTTGTAAGACGAGTACTTCTCTTCCAAGAAGTGGAGACTTTGCGTCTCTACCCACAAGCGAAGTACTCGTTAATATCAGACAAGTTTTGTGTCTTACAGAAACGGGTGCGGCTGCAAGTTCTGGGCTACCAAATTGTTCCGTTTGCCAAAGAGCAAGCCCGTCAACATTCTATTGCTGTGATTGCCCTCGCTTCTTTTGCGAGCAGTGCTTCAATGCACACAAGGTATTTGCAGTCGAAGGCCACAAAATCTTAAATCTCCGCGAGCTACGATATCAAGATTTGACGCTAATACTTCGACGTCCGTCATTCTGTGTTAAACAGAGCCACACAAACGAGATCTTGAAGTATTTTTGTGGTACTTGCCAGACTTGCCTGTGTGAAAAATGCCTTCGAAACCATCAAACGACGCATGATACCTCCGACTTGGATATAGCAGCCGCAGAACAGCAAGCCTCGTTTGAAGAACAACTCGTGAGGCTCGAAAGAAAAGCCGCAGAAGAGGAACGAAAATTGGAGCTGATAAATCAACAAATATCTACAATAAGAAGAAACACAGACAAAACAAAATCCGAGGTAATCAAAGCGTTTGAGGAATTTGTCAATTTTATTGAAGAACATAAGAGAAACTTGCTCAGACAGATCGATGAAGAGGCCAGAAAAACGATCAGTCGGAAGGAAGAACTAGAGCATTTGTTAATGCAGATCCGCGCAGCCAAGGATCACGTGACTAGACTGTCTAAGTACGCTACAACATCTCACGTGATGGAGTCTAAAGTTCCTATAGAGGAGCGGTTAAAAGATCTTTACAAAATTCAGATAGAGCTCGATGATTTGGCGCACGATTTTGAATTCATACCAAACACCGAGCTGTTTAAGATACAAGAAAACGGGCTCGGGTGTGTTCGTGCCAGGTCGGTAGTGGATGCGGAGAAATCTTCTCTTCGCGTAGAATCTGAAGTCCACGATTTACAAGCTCTACATAAAGTATCTTTGTGTGTACTCCTGCGACATTCCTCGGGGGAACCTAATGGGCGATTTTCTAAAACCGGCGTGGATGTCGTTGTCGAACCCCAGAATGATGTGAAAGATCTCAAAATATCAGAGAACACAGCAGGGAAGTGTAATGTCGAGTTTCAACCAAAAGTCCGTGGACATTTCACTATGAGTGTAATGGTGAATGGACAACACGTGTCGAACAGCCCGATGGGTTTGGATGTGAATCCACAGGAACTGAAGGTGATCGGACAGTTTGTCATGACGGGAATGGATGAACCGCTAAAACAGCCATGTGGTATTGCGGTTAATAAACCAACACGAAGATCGCTATTATAGATGATCAGTCTGATTGTGTTTGTGTGTTTACTGTAGAGGGTGTACTGCTCAGGACAATTCGCATCACAGGGCGTGGTCAAACAAAGCTGAGGGGTCCTGAGGGTGTATCATTTCTGACGAATGATGATATCGTAGTATCTGACTATAATAACCACAGAATTGTCATATTTAACACAAACGCAGGAGGAGTTCTCAGATGTTTTGGTAGACAAGGTCACGGTCCTGGTGAGTTTGTGAACCCACGTGGTGTCCATGTTAACGAGCGTGGACACATCTTAGTGTGTGATAAGAGTAGAGTCCAGGTATTCACTGGGCAAGTTAAGTATCTTTTCCAGATTGACCATCAAGTGTGTGGTGAGGGTTTTAGTCCATTCAGTGTAACCTCACATGGTGACCAGCTGTTTGTGTCTGACCTGGGTAACCATGTCGTGCATGTGCTACAACAGAACGTGAGCTCATCATCAGTGATCAGGCGATCCGTAATAGGAGCACCAGGTAGTGCTGATGGTGAGTTGGATCACCCTCGTGGTCTGGCACTAGACGGTGATGGTTACCTCGTGGTGTGTGGCAGGGGTAATCGCCGCTTACAAAAGTTCACACTTGATGGTCGTTTTGTGGCGAAATCATCTGGTGGCATTGGTGGACCCAAGCACCTGTCAGTACTAGCAGATGGTCGTATTCTTGTTACATGTTTTTGGAGCAATCACGTGCATATTGTTGCATGAGAACACATACTTGTGTGTAATCCCAGCAGGGTAATGTTAGTCACGTGACTCGCTCTACTAACACACTGCTGTCCAATCTCGTTCCCAGTGTCTACTCCGCTTTTTGTTGTTTGTCGTAGGCTCTGCTGCCAGGCAATAATAGGGCCCATTTTGATTGGCCGATAATTCCCGCTCGCCGTTTGAATTTCTACTTAACCGACAAAGACGGTCACCATATATGGAAAAACCTGGGACATGCGGTTTTGTCTGGCACCAGAGGCTCGAACTGTCAAAATGACCGTGAGACTCTGGGAACGAGAATGAGTGCTATTGAAATATATAATGATTAGTTGCTATGGTTACATGCAAGTTATTGCAATTAAATAGTCGGAAATAGTCTTGTAATTTGTAGCTTGCTTATTTGACGTTTGTGAAAAGTTTCGAATTTTAGATATATTGAAATTTGTTATTTCAGAAATATTGAAAAACTGACTGCAATGAACGTTGCATACAAAAAGAGGTGAATAGGTTGAAACGCGACCGAGTTTTGGACCGATGAATAAATAATTTTCTTTAACAAATCACTGTATCTTAGACACAGTTCAAAACTTGAACTGATAAAAAATAATACGTGATTTGTTAAAGAAAATTATGTTGGTATTCAGCGTTTCATATCTCGTTGCGTTGCAACCGAATTGCGTCGTTTTTGATGTGTAGGGTCAAATACTGCTAAATCGATTGACCTCGGTTTTTTTTGTGACGTCATCACTTTAGTACTCTATGGTTTGAATTAGCATATCATTATCAAATACGTTGATCTCCAACTAATAATAGTAAGCATTGTCAATGTTTATTGACAAATGAAACGTGGCATTTGACTTTGTTTTGCCGTAGTAATGACTACACAGAGCAGATTTCGTATGACTGTGAAAAGTGCCGTGACACGGCGCAGTACTGTCGCGGTGGCGGTACCGAACCTGGCCTGCTGTAGATACCGAACGCAATTGCATAGTCGCGGTACGGTCACGGTCGCGACGCGATACAACTCTTTCGCGGCACTTTTCACTAGGCTCAGATAAATTATGCTGGCATAATTTTGAGCATAATACTATAGTTGGAGCATCGAGCCTAATGCCAGCATAATGCCGATATTTTTGTTAAAAAATGTTTAAATAGCACTGATGACTTCCTCTATGATCGCACGGGCTTCCTGTGGTTGTCTGCTTTATCCTTTTCTGTTCTCTGTTTTCAAATAAAACCAACATTTCATGCAAAATTAGTGAGTGCAGTCTGTTTTGATCATTCCGAGAAAGGATTTTATGTTTCAAAGGCTTGGCTGCTAACATTGGAGGCTTGATACCCTGGTTTTGCCAGGGGTTTTTAATAAAAAGGCTTGGGAAATTGCGTCGAAAAAAACAATAATACGTCAAGCATAATATTTTTTTCGAGCATAATTTTTTTTGGAGCAATGCTCAAAAGCATAATACTCGAAATTTCGAGCATAATTTATCTGACCCTACTTTTCACAGTCATATGAAATCTGCTCTACTATAGATACATAATGTGCTTCTTTTCCTATGCCCCTTGTTCTTGTTGTTTGTTATCTGTTTTGTGTTGTCCCCTATCTAAGATAGTAGTTATTCCATTATTATTAAAACAATTTTTATTTAATTTTGTACATTTTGTTTTTCTTTGTGTGTATTTTCGTTTAACAACAAATATTGACTAGTACCGTCTGGCTTAGCCACTTAAACTCGATCAGCTCTGCTATTTTTGAGTGGTTGTGTTCTCCAACAATGTGTGGTTCCAGAAAATATCCATACCCCCTCCACGGAAGGGTGTTGAAAAGTGACCCCCCACTCCTCTGGAATTTCAAAGGAAAAATACAGTATTTGTATGGAAATGATCAGGTAAATTTACCCCCCCCCCCCCAACCCGGCCTCCGGAATTTCCATTGTTTTGTTGCTGTTGTTGTCACATTATATGTTATGAATTACCATACCACTTGTCCTTGTACCTTGACAATGGCGTCATGAGGCCGCCGAAACGTCTGTTTAATATTATCTCGCTAGTTTTTATTTGTTTATGTGGTTATATGTTATGAGTTACAATACTAAGGATGCTCAATTTATGTAATTCTGCCCAGTAATTGTTATTTCTAATAAACTCAGGGAGGGATTAAGTGCTTTATCCCCATACTCTCACTTGGGGTCAAACATAGCTCATTTTTTCCTTGGTTGCCATGGTGACATGGGACTTCTCATGTGGGGGATTATCACGCCCTTGAGTAAAAAAAAATCCTGTTTGTGGTATCACCCCTCAATAGTCCATGGTCTTGGACCAGCTTAAGAGGTTTAAATTGGATTATCAGCCCGTGGCTCCTATTGTTGCCATGGCAATTATACGCCTACTGTGTCCTGAATGTTTATTTTCTTCATTTTTTTTTTAAGTAATCATCCATGCAAGAACTAGGCAAACCTCCATTGTTCTACGGCTTTGAAGGTTTCCCACGTGGAATATGTCCAATTTTTTTTACCACAGAAAGTAATCATGACTAGTGACATAATAAAAGTGAAAATTTGATAGATTTCGACTTGCTTTGAGAAAATATGGCAACAAAAGTTTCTAGACCAATCAAATTAAAGAAGAACAAAGGATGGAGAAACAGCATTTTACACTAGATTCCCCACATACAAAGTCAATAGAAATTAATTGCATTCCAGCGTGCTTGGCCGTTGGCTTGCCTAGTTCTTATACGGACCATTACTTGAATGGATAACATAGCTGTTCATCCCCTCCCTATTTTTCCACAATACTGGTGTGTTATTGCGTGCTGCGTGGGTTGGGAACATTAAATAAACGAAAGAGATTTAGTGACTGTTTGTAGGGGAACAGCTCGATTACGTATTCAACCCGGGGGATGGGGGGGGGGACTCCCATATTTTAGGGGCGGGGGTGCTCGTCGGAAACTTTTGATTTTACCCCTAACATATCAAGAAAATTTCGCCAAAAACTATCGTTTTGCCGACGTTGCAAAACTTCCTTATTAGGAAATCCCCCCTTACCTTATTTGGAAGGTCTGTAAGTACTTTGGCCTCATATCTTAGCGAAAAAAGTAGGGAAATTTACCAAAACTTGTCGATACTAGAGAAACTTCGTTCTCTTGGTCGCCATTTGGGTTTTGCCCCCCGCCGAGGGGCCTGAGACGCGATTTGAATACCACAGGCAGCCCGCGCGAAATAAAAACGACAGTTTCTTGATATGAAGGTACCAAACATGGCGTCGCTCAGTTGATTTTTACCCCTAAAAGGTACCAAAAAAACGTATTTTTCCTCGTAACTTTCTCGCGTATTTTTTAACGAGGGAAAATACCTCAGAAATTCAGGCTACAAACAAGTGTGATTTGCTTGATTTGCTAGAACAGACCTCTAACAGGTACCTATCTGGAAAGAATTACACGTTTTCGAACTTTACCCCCTAAAGGGTACCAGAGGCCTGATTTTAGATTTTAAACCCGACGAGCACCCCGCCCAAAAAATATGGGAGTCACCACTCCCCCTGATAGGACATAATCCGCCCATACGTTTTTGTCTGATAGGGTATAATCCGCCCATACGTTTTTGTCTGATAGGGTATAATCCGCCCATACGTTTTTGTCTGATAGGGTATAATCCGCCCATACGTTTTTGTGTGATAGGGTATAATCCACCCATACGTTTTTGCCTGATAGGGTATAATCCACCCATACGTTTTTGCCTGATAGGGTATAATCCACCCATACGTTTTGCCTGATAGGGTATAATCCGCCCATACGTTTTTGCCTGATAGGGTATAATCAGCCCATACGTTTTTGTCTGATAGGGTATAATCCGCCCATACGTTTTTGTCTGATAGGGTATAATCCGCCCATACGTTTTTGTGTGATAGGGTATAATCCACCCATACGTTTTTGCCTGATAGGGTATAACCCACCCATACGTTTTTGCCTGATAGGGTATAATCCACCCATACGTTTTTGCCTGATAGGGTATAATCCGCCCATACGTTTTTGCCTGATAGGGTATAATCCGCCCATACGTTTTTGCATGATAGGGTATAATCAGCCCATACGTTTTTGCATGATAGGGTATAATCTGCCCATACGTTTTTGCCTGATAGGGTATAATCCGCCCATACGTTTTTGCCTGATAGGGTATAATCCGCCCATACGTTTTTGCCTGATAGGGTATAATCCGCCCATACGTTTTTGTGTGTTTCATGGGTATGGGTTCTCGTTTACGGTTTAGTATTTTAGCTCAATTTGCTTATCCCTCTTTGGTACCCTGATGATGCAAGAGAATAACAAAAACAAACGAAAATAAGGTGATTTACGTGTGTTTTGTGATACCAAAATTATATTTAATTCTTCTTTATTGTTTACCCATAATTTCTTGGATGCGGCCGGTTAGACATCCTCAGACTATGGCTGCGTACACACTTGGTGCCCGGGCACTAGCAGTGCCCGAGTACAAGGTCCGGACCTTGTACTCGGGCACCAGTGCTGTGCTGGGATTTTGGCTTGGGCACTCGAAAAATGGAGTGTTCACATTAGTGCCCGTACTCGGGTACTGTGCCCGGGCACCAAGTGTGTACGCAGCCTATGATTTCACTGTGCGCTTACCGCTATTGATTTTTATTTCAATATCCAACTACGGTATACATCTAAGATTTGATTCTCCTCGAGCTTGCCGTACTACTAGATCTTCAATCTTACGCCGGTTGTTGCGTTGGTTTCTTGTCGAAAAAATAGCTATTTGTCTTTCGATCCAAATGACCGACCCCGCAGCTTATTTGACAGACCAACTTTATGACACTTACCACAGTTCCGTCCACGGGTGGCAGCCATTGGGGTCTGCTTACCGTTTTCTGTCTTTAGCTTATCAAGCTCAGATGTAGCACTTGCGATCTGCACGCCAAGAACAACTAGATTTTGCTCCATTTCTGCTTTCTTGTGGTCTAAGACCCCGTCCACACTAAACGCGTTTTCGTTTGAATCCGTATACTTTTTGATACGTTTAGGCCTTCCGTCCACACTAACACGCTGATCGTTTTTCATCGAATGCGTATCAGTTTGAAACGCTCTCTCGAAAGTGAATAAAAACGAATCCGTATACATATCGTGTTAGTGTGGATGGTCGAATCCGGATAAAAATGAAAACGATGACCGCAACTGTACCACTTAATTTGAGACTTTCCTATGCACACGTCACCATCAAATAAAAACTAATTACTTTTTGTGTAGTAAATTTCCCGAATCTCCCGTCCATACTAACACGCTGCGAATCCGTAATAGTTTTAAAACGAATACGTTTTGAAAACGCGTTAGTGTGGACAGGGCCTAAAGGTCTGCTGTCGTGGTCTATTGTTTCGCGCGCCAAAGCTCATGTCGCGGCAAATGGTAAGCGCGCTTTATAATCACTAGAATGGCTTGGACGAGAACGACCCGAATTGTTGAATCTCTGAAAATTGTGTGAATTTGCAAATTTGAATAGTGTTAATAAAACTGGCAATTAATGTAGAATAATTAAGCGATGTGGCGATGCCACGGAATATACGCTTTTTATCCAAATTTCGCGCTTAATTTCTTTCTCTTTTAAAGGTAGTGGCGTTCCTCCCTTTGTTTCAAAACATTCCTTGAGGAGGATAAAACATTTTGGCCGTGCTTCAGCTAGAGAGATCGCGTTGGTAAGGAGATTCGAGTTTTGTATGGTCGATGTTTTCCATCTCTAGAGAATATTATCTAAAGCAGTGATCAAACGGTGATGAGAGTTGATGAGAGTTAATGAGAGGTCCTACTATCATCCACTCTCATCTACTCTCACGAGAAGCGATCAAACGGGGATGAGAGTTGATGAGAGCTAATGAGAGGTCCTACTATCATCCACTCTCATCTACTCTCACGAGAAGCGAGCAAACGGTGATGAGAGTTTGGTGAGAGCTAATGAGAGTTCCAACTATAATCCAGTCTCACATCTACTATCACGAAAAGCGATCAAACGGTGATGAGAGTTGATGAGAGCTAATGAGAGGTCCTACTATCATCCACTCTTATCTACTCTCACGAGAAGCGATCAAACGGTGATGAGAGTTGATGAGAGCTAATGAGAGGTCCTACTATCATCCACTCTCATCTACTCTCACGAGAAGCGATCAAACGGTGATGAGGGTTGATGAGAGCTAATGAGAGGTCCTACTATCATCCACACTCATCTACTCTCACGAGAAGCGATCAAACGGTGATGAGAGTCGATGAGAGCTAATGAGAGGTCCTACTATCATCCACTCTCATCTACTCTCACGAGAAGCGATCAAACGGTGATGAGGGTTGATGAGAGCTAATGAGAGGTCCTACTATCATCCACACTCATCTACTCTCACGAGAAGCGATCAAACGGTGATGAGAGTTGATGAGAGTCAGCGTGAACACTGGCACCCAGTTCCTGTCCGCGGAGGAAAGCCTGCAGTTCAGGAACCAAATGAGCCTGCAGATTTGGCGGCAGCTGCTGACTGAGAAACTCTCATCCGCGCGATCAAACGGTCAACAACTCAAAGTGTTCAAACTACATGAGAGTCGATGAGAGTTCGCGATCATACGGGAAAACTCTCATCACCTCTCATTAGCTCTCATCACCGTTTAATCCCTTTACACTGTTTACACTTGCAATTTTTGCTGCTGTTTGTCGGGCGAGTCGGGGCGATTTTTCTCGCACGTACGCGTCAACTCAAAATCACTAATATAAACTAGGTGTGATGTCGCGGAGATTTCAAACACATTCGAAACTCTTGCAACGTGATGCGCTTTGAAGAAAGACTGCACACAAATCGCATTGGATTTGCATGTCGTTTATACAAGCTAGAGCTGGAATTGCAACTCACTCGAGAAAAATCGCACGAGAAATGCAACAAAAATGTAAACCGGCCTTTTTAAAAGATTCACGAACATACGGAAAATATTTTGTCCCAACTGGCTATGTATATCGGGGTCTGGTGCAAAAAAAAAAAAACGAACAAAATTATGCACCCCTGGTGGAACTCGAACCCACAACCTTTGAATTAGAAGTCCAACACGCTAGTCCATTGCGCCACAGGGGCGAACGTTAAATAAGTGACTAAAGTCTGGTTTCCATATGCTACAGCAGTCGCGCTGTCGTGGACAAACTTGTTCTTCAACAGCTTTGCGTGAACAAAGTTGTTCTGCGACAGCTGTAACCATGGAAACCGTCAAATACGTTTAACAATTAGTTGATTGTTCGCCTGTTCACGGAAAATAGAATCAGAGGTGATGACGTGTATACGCATGCGCAAACGGAAAAATACAAACGTATATTCTCGTGTCCATGTTAAGCGTATTCTTGGATTCTGATGAATAAAGCGTGTGAAACGGCAACTGTGAGAAACATTTCTGCATTACAGTTTCTCACAGGTGAACTACTGTACTTCTGTTATCCTCTTCGTCGTACTCTCGCGTGCACTTTTTATTACATGTAAATTCACCTTTGTCACACGGCAGCCATCTTGGATTTTTTATTTACAGAAATGACTATGCGTGGGTGAGCTTACACGCTTGGCCTCACTTTCATGCCAGCTTCGCTGTATTAGAAAATGCAAGATGGCTGCCGTGTGACAAAGGTGTGACAAAGTGACAAACGATAAACTAAGCACGTGCCGGCTCAGTGGTCTAGTGGTATGATTATCGCTTTGGGTGCGAGAGGCCACTGGTTCGATTCCCGTCTGAGCCCTTTTTTCGTGATTCTCGCAAATATAAATGATACTATTCTTTGTTCAGTGCTCTTTGTGGCGACTTTTTTTTATCTCATATTCGAGAATCATCTTCTCTGCCAACAGAGCTTTTGTGGAGACGGAAAAACGCATCGATATCGCCTGGATAAAGATACTTGAGGGAACTGAGTTATGAAACTCGCTCATCTTCAGTTCGAGTCGAGTGCAAACTGATTTCGCAACACTGCAATTTTTTTTTACCTTGTCTAGCAAGCCTGTCAATCAAAAGCCACCGTTCTCGCACGCTGATTGGCTAACTGTCAAAAACGTTTCTTTGGTGGCAATGGTAGCGCGCGCCGTACTGTAATCTATTTAGAACCTATTTAGGCCGATCTACACTTGCGATTTTTGTTGTATTTGTCGAGGCGATTTTTTTCGTGCGGAGTTGCAATTCCAACTCTCTAGTGTAAACGAGATGCAAATCCGGTGCGATTTCTGTCTCTGTTTTCTTCAAATCGCATGAAGTTGCAAAGAGTTTCGAACATGTTTGAAATCTCTGCGACGTCACGCGACAAAAATCGCGGCAGATCGCGCCGAGTTGCGCATAGTTCACATGAATGATTTTGATTGACGCGATTACGTGCGGGAAAATCGCCGCGACTCGCGTGACAAAAATTGCAAGTGTAAACGGGCCTTTAGTAGCCTAAAATTTCACTTAATACCATTTCTATAAGAACCTGTCAGAAGATGTTCACAAAATTTTGGTTCTAGAAATAGATAGCGCGGTTTTTCAACATCTTAACGCCTGCAACAAATTTCACCACTAGCCGTGCAGAACTTCCCGTGCCTAGCCTCTGACTTTGTACCCACCGACAACAGGGACTGATGTTTATCTGAACCCTGTCAGAGACAATACAAGTGTATAACCACGGACAATAATTGGAACATACTGTTGTCTTTATTAAACAAAGAAATTTCGCTATCAACTCAGGCTTGAAAGCTAGCCGAGAACAATTGTTATTTAAAGGACTCTACTATTTAAATTTCCCGCGTCTTTGTAAACTTTGTAGCCTGAAGATGGTTTAGAATAAACCGAAATATTGCTTTTTAGTTCCTTCTAGTGAATATCACTATGAAACTAACTCTATTCGAAATATCTTTCATCCTTTACCTAGGTTTTTTCTACACAGGTTTTTACGGTATTTTAATTTCTTCATTTCCATATCTTACAGCATTTCTTTGATTAATTTGTGTAAAATTCCATTTATTTAGTCTTAAGGCCAGTTCACACGGCGATTTGGGGTGCGATTTCTGTGGCGATGTCACGGCGATGTCATATCACGCGGTGTGAACGGCCGGCGATCTTATGACGATATTTCACTTACGATGTCGCTGCGACGTCGCAGGCGTTTTGAACATGTTCAAATTCCACTGCGATGCGGGTGCGATTTCTTGAGATCACCAACAAACTGGCAAGTATCGCAGGGCCAGTCGCCGGCCTATCACACCGCGTGATATGACGTCGACGATCGCCGCAAAAATCGCACCTATTGAAGGAGCGGGAAGGAGTGTAAGAAGCAAACTGAGATTTTGACCAATTAAACTGAATTTCATGGACACGAACGATATCTATTCCCGCAGATTCTCGTACAACACATCACCACGATTATATCGGATAACGATAACAAAAGGTATAATAATTATAACATCAACCCACAATTTCACCAAAAAAGCGAAACAAACGGTAAACTGATCACGCGCCGGCTCAGTGGTCTAGTGGTATGATTCTCGCTTTGGGTGCAAGAGGCCACGGGTTCGATTCCCGTCTGAGCCCTTTTTTCGTGATTCTCGCAAATATAAATGATACTATTCTTTGTTCAGTGCTCTCTGCGGCGACGTTTTTGATCTCATATTCGAGAATTATCTTCTCTGCCAACAGAGCTTTTGTAGAGACGGAAAAACGCAACGATATCGCCTGGATGAAGATACTTGAGGGAACTGAGTTATGAACCTCGCTCATCTTCAGTTCGAGTCGAGTGCAAACTGATGCAAATGTTTTTACCTTGTCTAACAAGCCTGTCAATCAAAAGCCACCGTTCTCGCACGCTGATTGGCTAACTTTCAAAAACGTTTCTTTGGTTGCCACGGTAGCGCGCACCGCACTGTAATCTATTTTGAACCTTTAAGGCCGGTCTACACTTGCGATTTTTGTTGTATTTGTCGAGGCGAGTTTTCTCGTGCGGAGTTGCAATTCCAACTCTGTAGTGTAAACGAAATGCAAATCCGGTGCGATTTCTGTGCTCTCTTTTCTTCAAATCGCATGAAGTTGCAAAGAGTTTCGAACATGTTTGAAATCTCTGCGACGTCAAGCGACAAAAATCGCGGCAGATCGCACCGAGTTGCGCCTAGTTTACATGAATGATTTTGATTGACGCATACGTGCGAGAAAAATCGCCGCGACTCGCGTGACAAAAATTTCAAGTATTAACGGGCCTTTAGTAGCTTAAAATTTCACTTAATACCATTTCTATAAGAACCTGTCAGAAGATGTTTACAAAATCTTGGTTCTAGAAAAAGATAGCGCGGGTTTTCCCGTGCCTAGCCTCTTTTGTAGACTAGACGAAATATAAGAAAAGTGCAATATTTAAGGCGCATGAGGCATTTTTTAGTAAAAGCTGGCAACAAGAGTTTTCTTATGTAATTTTTCACGCTGAATCCGAATTTTCTTGTTGCCATCCCTGATTTTGCATTTTAATGGTGAAATGACGTCATCATGATTGACAGCTGTTCGCGAACCCCTTTAAAATAGTTTTGTCGCTATATTTCAAATTCGAACGAATATTTAACCTCAACAGGATAGTTTAGAATGTTCTATACGAACAATTGTCGTATTATTCGGATATGGCGCTGCTGTGATAATCAAAATGGCGGATCCAAGATGGCCGCCATATCGTCAAATTTGATTTTTAGAAACTATCAGTCTGGTAGTAAAAAAGGCATGGAAATAAACAGCTGACAATGAATTCAAGGTATCACAGTATGAAATGCAGTGCTGCTGGTCGAATGAAGCCATATTAAATATATAAAAGGCAAATCAATATAAAAAGGTGAATCAGATTCACCGCCGCTTGATTTTATGATCTAAACGATATCCCCATTTTTCGATGATCATCCTTGGTCCCGACAACAAAACTGTGCCTTTGAAGTTCTTATATCAAGAGTTCGTTCACAACGATCATGCAATCTGCTGCCCCCGTGGCATAATCGAAAAATCGCGGAAACCTCAGGACCAGCAGAAAACGTCAAAAGGAAACCTCAGACAAGAAAGGGGTTGGAACAGGAGAAGGCTTTCAGGAATAGAGAGG
Organism: Scolanthus callimorphus; assembly: GCA_033964015.1. Classification (NCBI taxonomy): domain Eukaryota; kingdom Metazoa; phylum Cnidaria; class Anthozoa; order Actiniaria; family Edwardsiidae; genus Scolanthus; species Scolanthus callimorphus. The sequence goes on from CM066917.1 coordinate 7,337,036, forward strand.
AAAGCTACTCCGAAGACGAATTAAAGTCTTACATTCGCCACTTGCTTATAAGTTCAAAGTTGCCACCACCAGACTATAAAAAAATGCGGAAAAAGCTGGAGCAACGCCTAAATTCTCATAGAGTGAATTCCCCCTTTATCCTTGCGTTTTTGTTATTATTATTATTCCTGTGCGTGTAAGAGGAATATTCTGCATCATTTGAAACAATAGTCGTAGATGTATTTGACTCAGTGATAGGCTTTGAAATCAATCATCAAAGTGAGAACTTTTACAGTAGGAACGACAAACTTTGTGGATTGCGCTTCCTCCTAAATTCATCTAACGACAATCATATATTTTTCTATATAGTATTCTCTTTCCACCATAATCGTCTGTTGCTATTTTTATGTATTGCAAAACCGTTTAAGTTTTTGTCTTTTTTTTAAGTTTAGCCTTTGAACGTGATGGCCTCAAACAATCGCCAGATATTCAAAATGGCGGCACGGCGGCCATCTTGGATCCGCCATTTTGGATGACGTTCTACGTCCATCAAGCATCCTATCCCATAATATAGATACATTTTGCACAAGATGGCACTTGTTGCCAGCTTTTACTAAAGAATGCCTCATGAAGTACGATTTTCCGAAAGTTCGTCTAGACTAACTTTTATCTGAACCCTGTCACAATACACGTGTATAAGCACGGACAATGATTGGAACATATTACTGTTTTTATTAAACAAAGAAATTCCGCTATCAACTCAGGCTTGAAAGCTAGCCGAGAACAATTGTTATTTAAAGGACTCTACTATTTAAAATTTCCCGCCTGAAGATGGTATAGAACAAACCGAAATATTGCTTTTAGTTCCTTCTAGTGAATATCACTATGAAACTCACTCTATTCGAAATATCTTTCATCGTTTACCTAGGTTTTTCTACACAGGTTTTTACTGTATTTTTAATTTCTTCATTTCCATTTCATTTCATTTCATTTCCGCGATTTCATTTCCGGGATTTCAGCTGCGATCTGAGGTGCGATTTCTGTGGCGATCTCATGGCGATGTCATATCGCGCGGTGTGAACGACCGGCGATCTTATGACGATTTCACTTGCGATGTCGCCGTGACGTCGCAGGCGTTTTGAACATGTTCAAATTCCGCTGCGATGCGGGTGCGATTTCTTGAGATCGCCAACAAACTGACAAATATCGTAGGGCCAGTCGCCGGCCGTTCACACCGCGCGATATGACGTCGACGATCGCCGGAATAATCGCACCTCAAATCGCCGCTAAGATCGTGCCGTGTGAAGGGGCCTCTCTTAATCGACCCCGTTCCACCGAAACCAATATTTTGTATAGCAGTATGCGAATAAATATCTCTGTGTTCCAGAATAAACATTTCATTTGTTCGTTGGTAACTGGATTCAAAGAATTGGTGTATCTAATTTAGAAAATGCAAGTGTCACATTTTAAAACGGAGAAAGTTTACTCTAGACAGCTGTGTTGCCTAAAATACAATTATAATATACTTGCATTGGGAATAAAAATGATCCAATGCGCATGACAATAGTTTAGAAGTTAAGAGCCTCTGTCAGCCTCCATTTTGTCAGCCTAGCAACACACCGAGACAGAGAAAGCATCCATTTCCATCGGCTGATTTAGAGAATGTAGTGCATTATATGCGATTGAATTCGATAAACAAATAATAAAACTTTGTTTTTAGAAGACTATTTCAAGATTTCTACACGTAATTCGTGGTCTGATATCGACTGAAAACAATAACAAAGGAGTGGCTGACAAGGGCTCTTTAAGTTAGTGCTAGGATATTACAAGCCCAGTTGGAGTTAAACTTTCGTGTTTAGTGCGCATGCGATTTTAGTCTGAATTTCTTGATTTCTTTTGTTTAACAAGAACAAAGACAAATTAAACAAAAGATTCGGACTAAAATCGCATGCGCACTGAACACGAAATTTAAACTCCTACAGGCTCACTGTCAATCAGGCGAGAGCTTATCAGACTATTTCATTCACATATAACTTGCATGTAACCATAGCAACTAATTATTGTTATATTTCGATAGTACTCATTCTCGTTCCCAGAGCCTATTGGTCATGCTGTCTGAGGCTCGATCTGGTGCTAAACAAAACCGGACCGTCTTTGTCGGTTAGGCGAATTTCAAAATGGCGAGCGGGAATTATCTGTCAATCAGAATTGGCCTATCATTGTCTGGCGCAAGACCTACGATAAACTACAAACAGGGAAGTAGGCTCTGGGAACGAGATTGGACAGCGTTACCCGAGATTGACTAACGTTACCCTGCTGGGATTACACACAAGTATGTGTTCTCATGCAACAATGTGCACGTGTTTGCTCCCATTACATGTATCAAGTATACGACAATCTGCTAGTATTGTAAGGTACAAAGGTAAACCTCGAATGTGATTGGCTGGTTGGCTAGAATGACCTGGCTCGAATGTGAGCAGTCGTTTTCGTGGGAATTAGAGAAATTTTATTGCGTGAATTAATGACACAAAGAACGGATTGCGCAGGAGACTAAAACTGGTCGTTCTAGCTTGTTCTTGCGTGATCCATACATTGGCATCACGCTAGCCCAGTCGCAGCTATAAGTCCCACGTGGGTCTTTGCTGTGGTTTAATCCATGGTTGCCGAACTGCACGGGTAATAGACTGTGCTAGCATCCCGTCTTGGCCAGACTGATGCCGATGTGTGTATGCTAGAGGTCTGCACTTTTTGATTACGAATTTTATAGAGGGGAATGGTTAAGAAACCTGACACTCTGTTATTGTACTATCTCTTTGTTCACTTTTTCGAAGGAATCGTTCTGTTTGTGAAGGGGCACGGTACATAAGTACTAAAATCCAGCCAGTAACATTAAGTGTACAACCAGACATGCATATTAGATGGGCATGAAACAAAAGATTGCGCAGGGTCAATATCACGTGATAGCCCCTCTCAACGCAATTGTGTTATATCAAGAAAACATTGTCGTCTTTCTAGAGATAGAGCAGGCTTCCTGTGGTGTCTTGTCTACCTTTGTTTCCAGGTTCTAGACCGTGAAAAACACAGCGGAAAATGCACATAACATATTTTTTGAGTTCTGGTTGAGTTTGAAGTATTCTACGTCAATAAAAATAGTGAAAAACTTACTGGGATTCCAAATACGGTATGCAGATACTTCCTTATAAGGAAGTTGAAGAAAGTCGACAATTTTTAAGGGAATTTTCTTGATATGACCCGATCCCCCGACCATTTCGGGGCATACAACGAAATCCCCTCCTCGAATGTGTTAAAATTGCTTATTTTGTGATTGCAGGTGTTTCTGTTCAATAAATATGAGTTTCACTGCATAAAATGGCCTGTATACGAGCAGGTATTCACGCCGTATTCACTCCGTACACACGCCAATATACGGATGTATACGGGAAATACCAGGATGTGTAATGACTGTATAAGGATCAGTATAGTTCAGGGTATGCAGTCCTCATAAGGATCAGTACACATTGGTGTACGATTCCGTGTATTTCCGTACACACGTCAGTATACCCTATGTATACGGGTACGATCAGGATGTATAAGACATTTTGCGTACACATTAGTGTACGATTTCCGTGTATTCCCGTACACACGTCAGTATACCCTGTGTATACTGGTTCGACCAGGACGTATAAGAATTAATTTCGCGTATACGGACGTTTTATGAAACATTATACAACTTGTGTAATATGTGATTTTTGGCGGTGTACGGTGATTATTCGCTTTGTTTCTATTTTCATTGCCGCACATTGGTATACGATTTCCGTGTATTACCGTACACAGATGTATAAGAAATTTCGCAACGAGGCAGAAATAGTGTTTCTATGAAAATATTTTTATTATAAAATGATCAGAAATCAATTATCATACACTTGCCCATGAATTGACATGACTAATGAATGTGGTATAACTAATTGCAAAGTAATTACACCAATTCGTAATAAAACCTAAAGGACGAATTACTCACAACAGTTAATCAAATTAACTGCGACCATGCAATTGTGTAGATACATAAATAGAATTTTGAAGTAAACCTTGAAGTATCTTAACTATTTTATTTCGACAAACATAAAGTGTGCTCCCTAGAGTGAAATATTCATTTCATTACTGCATTTTAGTGATTTCATTATTCAATACAATGTAATTTCCAATTCAGATTTTGTAACGTAAACAGCTACTCTTGAGCCTTTAACATTTTTATTAACAAAAAAAATGAATTGAATATTCCACTCTATGGGGGCATACTTCAGGTCTTTTGATTTAAAAGAATCATGCATGTTTTTTGCTCAAAAGCACTTGAATTTCGGCCACTTTAACAAAAGGTTCAACTAATAGAGTAAAAATGAATTTGTTTTGTTGAAGTCCTGAAAACAGTATCATTGGTGGATAAAATACAAATACACAACGTTTCCTTCTTCTCCCATTAACACAAATGCCAAAGAAAACCATGTTTCTCTCTGCTACACAATAGTGGTGAGGGCTTAGACAGATTTCTAAACTCAAGTTGTGCCTTTTGTAGCTGTACAGAACAAATTAATGTATTGCTAACTGTCATTCTACAATATTCATAGTCTCACAATTCAAAATATGTGCTCTCCTCGTCACTGTCCTTTCTTGCAGTGGCATCATTATTATGTTCTTCTGCAGAAGCACAATCTGTGACCTTGGTTGTTCTATAACAGATGCATAACAGACGTAAATATTTTTAAGTGCAGTTGTGTATCTTGGTTTCCTTCTGGCTGAATACACTCCCAACCCAAACACACCACATAGAAAAATCTCGCTACAGGCTGGTTTGTGCTTTTGTCCTGAACACAAGAAAGATCCAAGATCTATCTAATTCTTCAACAGGTGTTGAATAAGTTTGAATCAAATGTTGATATAGTTTGGCTGCAAGGACATTAGGAAAAATACAACTCAAACTAGGTATTAGTCAGAATCAAGATAAAATGATCCCCAGAGAATGCAACCCCATGACCCATCTGAGTGGCAGCAGTTCTAAAAATAGATTCATTGCACACGCATTCGAACTGTTTTCCGTTGGTTTAGAAGCGCACGCTTGTTGATGCAAGCAGCATTGTCTGCAAGCAGTGTTTGTCTTATTTACCATGGCAAATCAGCCAATCATATTATGAGAACAGCAACAGTGCAGCATAACGTAGCATGCTGGTCACACATGCATCCTCACAGTGATGCCTGTTGCTAGGACACGTCCAATCAGAAGGCGCTGCTAAAAATAGCTCCCTGTTCTAAAAATAGAAAGTGTTTCGCTCTTCTGCCACTGTTATGGAAAGAGATCCATGTGTTGGGGTTGCGTTCTCTTGGGATCATTTTCTTTTGTCAGAATGTTATCAGCACAAAAATCTGTGTTTTTTGCACAAAATGTGCAACCTTAATTCCCTCAAATCTTAGCTATCCTTCATTGAAATCCCCTGAAATTTTCTATGTGATCCCTGTTAATTATGATTTTGGTTTCAAACAATATTTTTTGTGTTTTCTGAATGACCATGTCCCTTTCTCCAAAGATTCTAAAGGCACTGCAAGTTTTGATCAGCTGCAGATTGGATTCCAATTTCAGCCGTGTTTCCCCAATTCCAGCACACACAAAAAACTGAACCTCCAGTTGTATTATTTATCAGTGAGCCAAATGTGCCCCATTTATAGCTATGTAGTGAAAAGGAGCAAAACTTGCAGTTAAGGGGGTTGAAAAGTGACCCCTGGAAATTCCAAAGAAAATATGTCAAAGTTAAATGTCGCTGGAAATTCCAAAGAAAAAAAAAACAGTATTAGTATGGAAGTAATCACGTAAATTGACACCCCACCCCTCTAGAATTTCTGATCCTTTCTGCGTGGGGGGATGGATATTTTCTGGAACCACATATTTGGGGAAAATTATGGGTGTGCTACAAAAGGGGCAAGGACAAATGCTGACCCCAGGTCCATGGACCCCAAGTCAATTGGACCCCCTGGTGGACTAGTCCATGGACCCCCATGGACTAGTGGTCCATGGACCCCCTGTGAAAAACTTTTTAGAAGCCTGTCTATCTAACTACCACCGTGGATTGATACTTATCACTCAGAGGGTTGCAAGCTGTTTAACTACATTGGCTGATTGCATTTTTAAACCACACCAGGGGGGTTGAGGACCTCCCTTGGACCCCATCCCCTGGAATTTCCACTCGTAAAACAGACCCCTTCCCCTTGGAATTTCCAATACAACCCCCCTGAAAAATTTTCCATAGGTCCTCAACCCCCGGTGCGGTTTAAAAATGCAATCAGCTACTGTGATGTTTGGGCGCAAAGATCCATGATTAAATTTTAGAATGCAGTTTAAATATATTTTAAGCTTCATGGACTAAGGGTCCATGGACCTGGGGTCAGCATTTTGTCCTTGCCCCTACAAAAGCAATGTGACCAGTTTAGTTCATTGAACCAGAATGCTGTAATGTGGGAAATAGCCTTAATCCTACACAAAATCTACAAATGCAGCAGCAGAATCTAAGTGACATTGAACTTTGACATATTTTCTAATTTGCTTAAAGGGGAACTCGCATGCTTTACTGACAATAGTTCAAATAGCAACCCAATTCCATCCTTTTGACAATATATAAAAACACTATAGATTTGCATTGACTTAACAGTTAAAAGGTAACTTAACAAACCTGGACTGTTATTTTATGTATTTTTGGTGATTACAATAAGTGACAGATCCAGGTTTTTCTAAGGGGGATTCCGTTTCCCCTGAACTCCTTCAAAGGCTGTTACAGATAACATTTTACTATGGAGACCTTGTCTGCAAGCAGTCTGGGTATCACATCAAAAATCCTTATTGTTCTGATGCTCAATGGGAACCCCCCTGGATCTGCCACTGAGAATAAATAGAGGATATTACATGGCCGCGCGGAGATACGAATTTTATCTTCGAGTGTTGAATTTTTTGACACGAGAAGATAAATTTGTATCTCCAAGCGGTCATGTAATGTTCTGTTTATTATATAAACATCAATGAAATACAAAATTCAAATTTTATTTGAGTTAAGCTTAAAAATCGAGCATTCAGCAAAGGCAAGTGTGATATTTTCACATGTGAAAATAACATGATATTTTCACGTGTGAAGATATCAAGTTTTCGCGTGGAAGATCACCTGGTATTTCATTGGTGTTTATATAATAAGACTTTTTATGACAGGGTGTACACAAATTAGGAGAGCTGCTTATTATACAATCACCAAAGATATTCTTCACACCTGCCTGTGCTCCATGCTTGATTTTTAGGTTTACTGAACATTAGAATTTGGTATTGATAAGCAGATGGCTTCTTGGAGAAACAAATTTTATCTTTTCATGTCCAAAATGTTCAAAAGTCATCTGAATTATTTTGCTCACTTCATTTATGTTTTAAAATTTTCACATACCATGTCCTGCATTAACACATAGCAGTAAATATACTAAGCACTTATTGACTGAGACCTAGGGAAAGCAGTACAGTTTTGTGCACCCTCAGCCACTGATGTTTCGCACAGCCAAACCAAAAACACAAAACATACAGTTTCCCTCCATGTCAGTCAACAAGACAGTGTTGATAAATTATTTGTTCGATTAGACTAACTACGATTATTGATAAGCAGATGTGGTACCTTTGTGATCTGAGAAAACAGTCAAACACATGCTCCAGATGGCCCCAAAGCTTTATTCGCATCCCTCTTAAGAAGGCTGTTCATAATGTTCACTGCAGGGGAATGAAGATAGGGCAGAACATTTGAATAGAGAAACCACAGTTTTAATAGTACCGAGGGGAACTGGTTTGGACGAAGTAAATTTAGTTCTATCTTGTTCTGTATTTTGACGTTTCCTAACAGGCGACTTTTGCGTAGACGAAAATCACAAGAAAGACTAAAGGTAAAATAAAATGTAGGGATTAAAAAGTAGCCTCTGCTCAAAGGAGACGAGACTTCATGCAGCGTTTCAAACACAAACATTCCAGAAACATTCGACCCACAAATTATCAAGAAAATCAAAACAAAAGCGTCTAACAACTTCTTTACTTACCGATTTCGTACTTTCTTGCTTAAAGATAAACATTATCTGCCCATTGCAGCAAATTTTGCGATACTTCTGTGGCAAGAGTGACAAACATCGCATCAAAGAACCTTGGCTTGTTGATTTTGCGCGCGAAAAAGAACGAGCTGAGCTGAGCGACCGCTCCACTGAAATTTCAAATGATGATCACGTGATAGTAGATATCACAGGAAGCCCACCTGGTCGACTTGAAAAAGCGTCAAATGTGCTTTTCAGTTTTTTTTTTCACTCCGCACTTTCGTTTATTATATTTGAATTTAGTAATTACATGCAATTATGACTCAGCTATGATTTGATGGAGAGTGCTTTGATACACATCAAGTAGCCCGTCAGGTCCGACATTCGGGTACGGACGATCATGGCCAAAAACGTGCGCCAGGTATTGAAACCACACACATTAGGCACTTGGCAAATGCGTGAAAGTGGAACTTTAACAGATACTGGGCATTTCACAGTGTCCGTATCGAAAGACCATTCACATTACGTACACTGTTCATTACACAAAGTGTGTACCGTTTACGGCGCACACGTATGCACGGATAACTTTGTCGGTAGTGACTCTCGTATACTGTTCATTACACAAAGTGTGTACTATTTACGGGCACATATGTGTACGGATAACTTTGTGTACTGACCCTTATACATTGCCCGTATCCAAGGACCTTACACCTTACGTATACAGTTCATTACACAGAGTGCGTACTGTTTACGGCACGCACGTGCAAGGATAACTTTGTGTACTGACCCTTATACATTACCCGTATCCAAGGACCTTACACCTTACGTATACTGTTCATTACACAGAGTGTGTACTGTTCACGGCACACACGTGTACGGATAACTTCGTGTACTGACCCTTATCAGCCCTTATACATTGCCCGTATCCAAGGACCTTAAACTTTATGTATACGTGTTCATTACACAAAGTGTGTACTGCTTACGGCACACACGTGTACGGATGAGGTTGTGTACTGACCCTTATACATTCAGTATCCATAGCAATTCCTTATACATCAGTACACGCTCCTTATGCAAAATGTGTACGGAATCCGTATATGCCCTTATATTCGCCATTTCATGCAGTGTTTACTGGGAAAAATGTATATGTTTCTTTTTCTCAGGAAGCACCTTCAGTGATATTTTCCCAGCAGAACCTCAGCTCACATTTTTCCCAGCCAGCAAGGAGTAGTAGATAAAGTTTTTGCTGGCCAGGAGATTAAAATCGGGATTGTAGATCGTCATTGACGAAAATAACCACAGAAAAAAGGAAGAAAGATAAAAATTTTCCCAGCATGCAGCGACGAAAAAAACAAAACTAATTATTGACAACACGAATTTTTCTTCAAAAAACTTGAAAAAAAATTTCCCAGCAGATCATTGTCAGACTTTTTTCCCCAGCAGATCTCTTTGTTAAATATTTCTCAGCCAGAGCTAATGGGCTGTGAACAGTTTTTTTTGTGACAGATATTTTGCGGAATAGATATAGTTTTGGTTGCAAATATTTTGTGGAACTGATATTTTGATGAACAGATAGTTTGTGGAACAATATTTTGTGGAAAAAAACTATTTTGCGGAACAGATATTTTGTGGAACAAATACTTTGCGGAACAGATATTTGCGGAACAGATATTTTGCGGAACAGATATTTTGCGGAACATGTTTTGTGGAACACATATTTTGTGGAACACATATTTTGCGGAACACATATTTTGCGTAACAATGAAAAATATATATAATGAAAGGTCGACGAACAGCTTAAACGATGATTATTTATCTATCTTGATATGATTTTGTGGAACAGATACTTTGCGGAACAGATATTTCAAGGAGCAGATATTTTGCGGAACAGATATTTTGCGGAACAGTATTTTGCGGAACAAATATTTTGCGGAACAGACATTGTGTGGAACAAGATTCTGCACAAAAGTCAACTAAGTGCTTAAAATGCTGCCCAAAAAGCGGAAATATGCCTAAATTCTGCTCAAAAGTATAGTAAGTGGCAGCCCATTAAGAACGGCTAAAATTTATCTAGAAAAATATACTTCAGCCCGGTAAGAATTTGATGAACCTGTTACAAAATGCCAAGCGATTTACTCGAGGCTCGTGATCTCATTGTGAACCAGAAATTCACGTCGACGAACGAGTACAACTAGACGATTTTTCGGCCTGCAAAATCCCAGAGAAAATGTAATCTGCCGCACGTTATGTGGTTCTCTAAAGGCCGGTTTACACTTGCGATTTTTGTTGCATTTGTCGCGGCGATTTTTGTTGAATGCTGGCCAAGCGCCAGTTTACAAATCTGCAGATAGTCAGGTCAGAGTGTGGGCTGTGCGCAGTGGTTGCGTTGTTATGACAACGCGTGATCGTAACTCAGAGTTGGAAATACAATTTTATCGCACATCTGTCAATCAAAACTTTTTTCTTGTTTGTCTCTACTGGAGAAGTGGTTGATCATAACTGAGAAATATTCCGACATTTGGCGATTTTTATTGGACAATATCCGATGACCGGCACAGATATGCTAGTAAACATTTCCAGCTCTATGGACCTATGGAGTGAGCGAGAAGAGAGCCCAAACAACAACACCAACTACATAGCATGGAAGAAGGCGAAAAAAAAAAAAAAAAAGTTAAGCATTTCAGGTCAAAAAAAGTTGAACAAAAACCGTGACGTCATTAAAGTTTCACCGCGCACACGTGCATTTAGAAAGCAGCCATCTCACATGGATGTAAGTCGAGCTCACGCTGACAATACGAGATATTATTATATAGCTTGACAGTTTCCTGTGATCTGATTGAAAACAAAGCAAAAAGTCAAATTTATTTGAGCCATATAATAAAGGAATTATTAACCTCGCTTACTAGATGTGTACGGGAAATATCAGACCATGACAGTCTTTTTGTACTGCAAGACCTCGGTCTGATATTTCCGGTACAGACCTCGCGCTCGGTTAATAATCTCTTATTATTTCCCTCACTTTGTCGAGTAGTGCACCATGATACGCGCAGTGTAACAACAGCGCTTCGTTCGACTACGCCTAGAAGACAAGGGTTTTGTCTTCAAATATATTCTCTCAGTAATTTTAATTTGAGAGCAGATAAGTTGAAGACAAGAGCCTTTGGCTTCTAAACGCAAGGAAATTTGTTAAAGACAAAAGATTGTTTTGTCTACTAAATATCCTCATTACTATCCTATTGCCCGTGCTTACTATCCTATTGCCCGTGCTTACTATCCTATTGCCCGTGCTCAGATGTCTGTGTTTTGTGTTTTCTGCAAACAAACCAGGCAAGCTGTAAAATATGACAGACACATAAGACAGGTCATCAAGCTACAGCCTGACCTGGCTATCGACAGCTTTGTAAACTGGCGCTTGGCCAGCATTCAATTAGCATTACGCTAAAGCAAAATCCCTAGCTCAAGTCTGAAGAAGGAGGTTGAAGAAAAATATATTAATATATGAATGACAAAAAACGCATCAAATGGGAATAATGGTATTTCAACACTCTTCACGACAATAGCACTCACATGAGAGTAGAGAAGCAATCCCTGATTATTCTAGCCCCCCGCGCGGTCCGTCTATTGTAACGCAACATATTATTCTCGCAGACAGAATAATCAAGAGGGTCATGTCTAGCATTGCGCAAGTCACATGACTTGGCAGAGTACATATAGCAGAACGGAGTTTAGCAACGTTGTTCTTTCGTTTCTCGCCATGGAAATATTACAAGAGAGCTTGAGGAACGCCCTAAAATGTTCCATGTGCACTGAGCCTGCACAAGATCTGAAAATACTCAAGTGTTTGCACGTCTTTTGTGAGAACTGCTTGACAAGAACCGCCAGACTCGACCATGACGGAGCTCAACTATATTGTCCGCTTTGTAAGACGAGCACTTCTCTTCCAAGAAGCGAAGATTTAGCGTCTCTACCCACAAGCGAAGTACTCGTTAATATCAGACAAGTTTTGTGTCTTACAGAAACGGGTGCCGCTGCAAGTTCTGGGCTACCAAATTGTTCCGTTTGCCAAAGAGCAAGCCCGTCAACATTCTATTGCTGTGATTGCCCTCGCTTCTTTTGCGAGCAATGCTTCAATGCACACAAGGTATTTTTCGAAGCGCACAAAATCTTAAATCTCAGCGAGCTACGACATCAAGACTTGACGCTAATACTTCGACGTCCGTCATTCTGTGTTAAACAGAGCCACACAAACGAGATCTTGAAGTATTTTTGTGGTACCTGCCAGACTTGCCTGTGTGAAAAATGCCTTCGAAACCATCAAACGACACATGATACCTCCGACTTGTATATAGCGGCCGCAGAACAGCAAGCATCGTTTGAAGAACAACTCGTGAGGCTCGAAAGAAAAGCCGCAGAAGAGGAACGAAAATTGGAGCTGATAAATGAACAAATATCTAGAACGAAAAGAAACACTGACAAAACAAAATCCCAGGTAATCAAAGCGTTTGAGGAATTTGTCAATTTTATTGAAGAACATAAAAGAAACTTGCTCAGACAGATGGATGAAGAGGTCAGAAAAGCGATCAGTCGGAAGGAAGAACTAGAGCATTTGTTAAGGCAGATCCGCGCAGCCAAGGATCACGTCACTAGATTGTCTAAGTACGCTACAACATCTCACGTGATGGAGTCTAAAGTTCCGATAGAGGAGCGGTTAAAAGATCTTTACAAAATTCAGATAGAGCTCGATGATTTGGCGCACGATTTTGAATTCATACCAAACACCGAACTGTTTAAGATACAAGAAAACGGGCTCGGGTGTATTCGTGCCAGGTCGGTAGTGGATGCGGAGAAATGTTCCGTTCGCGTAGAATCTGAAGTCCACGATTTACAAGCTCTACATAAAGTATCTTTGTGTGTACTCCTGCGAAATTCCTCGGGGGAACCTAATGAGCGGTTTTCTAAAACCGACGTGGATGTTGTTGTCGAGCCCAAAATGATGTGAAAGATCTCAAAATATCAGAGAACACAGAAGGGAAGTGTAATGTCGAGTTTAAACCAAAAGTCACTGGACATTTCACTGTGAGTGTGATGGTGAATGGACAACACGTGTCGAACAGCCCGATGGGTTTGGATGTGAAACCACAGGAACTGAAGGTGATCGGACAGTTTGTCATGACAGGAATGGATGAACCGCTAAAACACCCACGTGGTATTGCGGTTAATAAACCAAACACGAAGATCGCTATTACAGATGAGGAGTCTCATTGTGTTTGTGTGTTTACTGTAGAGGGTGTACTGCTCAGGACAATTCGCATCACAGGGCGTGGTCAAACACAGTTGAGTGGTCCTGATGGTGTATCATTTCTTACTGATGATGATATTGTAGTGTGTGACTGTCTTAACGACAGAATTGTCATATTCAACACAAACACAGGAGGAGTTCTCAGATGTTTCGGTAGACGAGGTCGAGGTTCTGGTGAGTTTGAGTGCCCACGTGGTGTCCATGTTAACGAGCGTGGACACATCTTAGTGTGTGATTACAGTAGAGTCCAGATATTCACTGGACAAGGTGAGTATCTTTTCCAGGTTGACCATCAAGTGTGTGGTGAGGGTTTTAGTCCACTGAGTGTAACCTCACGTGGTGACCAGCTGTTTGTGTCTGTCCTGGGTAACGATGTCGTGCATGTGCTACAACAGAACGTGAGCTCATCATCAGTGATCAGGCGATCCGTAATAGGAGGACCAGGTAGTGCTGATGGTGAGTTCAGGTGCCCTTATGGTCTGGCACTAGACGGTGATGGTTACCTCGTGGTGTGTGACATGGATAATCACCGCTTACAAAAGTTCACACTTGATGGTCGTTTGGTGGCGAAATCATCAGGTGACATTGATGAACCCTTGTACCTGTCAGTACTAGCAGATGGTCGTATTATTGTTACACATTGTGGGAGCAAACACGTGTACATTGTTGCATGAGAACACATACCCATATCCATACACATACCCAGCACGGTAACGTTAGTCACGTGATTCGTTCTACTAACACACTGCTTTCCAATCTCGTTCCCAGTGCCTACTCCGCTGTTTGTTGTTTGTCGTAGGCTCTGGTGGCAGACAATCGTAGCCGATTCTGATTGGCCGATAATTCCCGCTCGCCATTTTGAAATTCACCTAACCGACAAAGACGGTCACCATATATGGAAAAACCTGAGACATGCGGTTTTATCTGGCACCAGAGGCTCTGACTGTCAAAATGACCGTGAGACTCTGGGAACGAGAATGAGTGCTATTGAAATATATAGTAATTAGTTGCTATGGTTACATGCAAGTTATTGCAATTAAATAGTCTGAAATAGTCTTGTAATTTGTAGCTTGCTTATTTGACGTTAAAAAATGTGAAAAGTTTCGAATTTCAGATATATTGAAAATTATTATTTCAGAAATATTGAAAAACTGACTGCAAAGAACGTTGCATACAAAAAAGAGGTGAATAGGTTGAAACGCGACCGAGTTATGGACCGATGAATAAATAATTTTCTTAACAAAAATCACTGTATTTTAGACAGTCCAAAACTTGAACTGAACCAAAATACGTGATTTGTTAAAGAAAATTATGTTGGTATTCAGCGTTTCATATCTCGTTGCGTTGCAACCGAAAAAAACGTTTTTTTGTGACGCGATCACTTTAGTACTCTATGGTTTGAATTAGCATATCATTATCAGATACGTTGATCTCCAACTAATAATAGTAAGCATTGTCAATGTTTATAGACAAATGAAACGTGGCATTTGACTTTGTTTTGCCGTAGTAATGACTACATAGAGCAGATTTCGTATGACTGTGAAAAGTGCCGTGACACGGCGCGGTACTGTCGCGGTGGCGGTACCGAACCTGGCCTGCTGTAGATACCGAACGAAATCGCGTAGTCGCGGTACGGTCACGGTCGCGACGCGATACAACTCTTTCGCGGCACTTTAACAGTCATACGAAATCTACTCTACTATATAGATACATAATGTGCTTCTTTTCCTATGCCCCTTGTTCTTGTTGTTTGTTATCTGTTTTGTGTTGTCCCCTATCTAAGATAGTAGTTATTCCATTATTATTAAAACAATTCTTTTTCAATTTTGTACATTTTGCTTTTCTTTGTGTGTATTTTCGTTTAACAACAAAATATTGACTAGTACCGTCTGGCTTAGCCACTTAATAAACTCGATTAGCTCTGCTATTTTTGAGTGGCTGTGTTCTCCAACAATGTTATTTTGTAAATAAATATAAAAAGAAACTTTGTATATTTAGAGGACACAATAAATTGTTTTGTTGCTGTTGTTGTCACATTATATGTTATGAATTACCATACCACTTGTCCTTGTACCTTGAGAATGGCGTCATGAGGCCGCCGAAACGTCGGTTTAATATTATCTCGCTAGTTTTTACTTGTTTATGTGATTATATGTTATGAGTTACAATAAGGATGCTCAATTTATGTAATTCTGCTCAGTAATTGTGATTTTCTAATAAACTCAGGGAGGGATTAAGTGCTTTATCCACATACTCTCACTTGGGGTCAAACATAGCTCATTCTTTCCTTGGTTGCCATGGTGACATGGGACTTCTCATGTGGGGGATTATGACGCCCTTGAGTAAAAAAAATCCTGTTTGTGGTATCACCCCTCAATAGTCCATGGTCTTGAACCAGCTTAAGAGGTTTAAATGGGATTATCAGCCCGTGTCTCCTATTGTTGGCATGGCAATTATAGGCCTACTGTGTCCTGAATGTTTATTTTCTTCATATTTTTTTTAAGTAGATAACATAGCTGTTCATCCCCTCCCTATTTTCACACAATACTGGTGTGTTATTGCGTGCTGCGTGGGTTGGGAGCATTGAATAAACGAAAGAAAGTTAGTGACTGTTTGTAGGGGACAGCTCGATTACGTTTTCAAGCCGGGGGGGAGGGACTCCCATATTTTAGGGGCGGGGGTGTGCGTCGGGAACTTTTGATTTTACCCCTAAAAGGTACCAAACATGGCGTCGCTCAGTTGATTTTGACCCCTAAAAGGTGCCAAAAAAACGTATTTTCCCTCGTAATTTTCTCGCGTATGTTTTAACGAGGAAAAATACGTCTTAAATTCAGGCTACCAACAAGCGTGATTTGCTTGATTTGCTAGAACGGACCTCTTACAGGTACCTATCTGGAAAAGATTACACTTTTTCGAATTTTACCCCCTAGAGGGTACCCCGAGGCCTGTTTAAACCCTAAAAGGTACGACGAGCTACCCCGCCCAAAAAATATGGGAGTCAAACACCCCCTCCGGTTTCAGCCGCCAATCCGGGTTAGACATGGATATAGACATGGCTCTGTATGAAACTCGAAAATGAAGAAAATAAAGTTTCAGAACACAGCAGGCCTATAATTACCATGTCAACAATAGGAGCCAAGCTTCCCCCTCCCCCCCCCCCCCCCCCCCTCGGTAACCGGGACCTGAGAGCTACTCATGGTTAATCGGATAATCATGCTAATCATGTGAAAATTTGGACAATTGATGAAATTTGCAGTCAATGAATATTGATATACACAATAATAGATTGTCATTCGGACACTCAAAAATGACCCATACGTTTTTGCCTGATAGGGCATAATCCGCCCATACGTTTTTGCCTGATAGGGCATAATCCGCCCACAAGTTTTTGCCTGATAGGGCATAATCCGCCCATACGTTTTTGCCTGATAGGGCATAATCCGCCCATACGTTTTTGCCTGATAGGGTATAATCCGCCCATACGTTTTTGCCTGATAGGGTATAATCGGCCCATACGTTTTTGCCTGATAGGGTATAATCCGCCCATACGTTTTTGCCTGATAGGGTATAATCCGCCCATACGTTTTTGCCTGATAGGGCATAATCCGCCCATACGTTTTTGCCTGATAGGGCATAATCCGCCCATACGTTTTTGTCTGATAGGGTATAATCCGCCCATACGTTTTTGCCTGATAGGGTATAATCCGCCCATACGTTTTTGCCTGATAGGGTATAATCCGCCCATACGTTTTTGCCTGATAGGGTATAATCCGCCCATACGTTTTTGCCTGATAGGGTATAATCCGCCCATACGTTTTTGCCTGATAGGGTATAATCCGCCCATACGTTTTTGCCTGATAGGGCATAATCCGCCCATACGTTTTTGCCTGATAGGGTATAATCCGCCGATACGTTTTTGCCTGATAGGGTATAATCCGCCCATACGTTTTTGCCTGATAGGGCATAATCCGCCCATACGTTTTTGCCTGATAGGGTATAATCCGCCCATACGTTTTTGCCTGATAGGGTATAATCCGCCCATACGTTTTTGCCTGATAGGGTATAATCCGCCCATACGTTTTTGTGTGTTTCATGGGTGTGGGTTCTTCTTTACGGTTTAGTATTTTCGCTCAATTTGCTTATCCCTCTTTTTGGTACCCTGATGAATGCAAAAACTGTGAGAGAATAAGGCCAAAACAAACGAAAATAAGGTGATTTACGTGTGTTTTGTGATACCAAAATTATTTTTAATTCTTCATTAGTGGTTTATCCATAATTTCATGGATGCGACCGGCCAGACATCCTCAGACTATGATTTCACTGTGCGCTTTACCGCTATTGATTTTTATTTCAATATCCAACTACTGTATACATCATAAGATTTGATTCTCTTAGAGCTTGCCGTACTACTAGATCTTCGATATTACGCAGATTTCTTGCGCAGTTTTCTTGTCGAGAAATAGCTATTTGTCTTTCGATCCAAATGACCGACCCCGCAGCTTATTTGACAGATGCTTGAACTCCTACAGGGCTGCGATTTACAATAAGTTTTGGTGTGATGACCATCTTTATGACACTTACCACAGATCCGTCCACGGATGGCAGCCATTGGGGTCCGCTTATCGTTTTCTGTCTTTAGCTTATCAAGCTCAGATGTAGCACTTGCGATCTGCACGCCAAGAACAACTAGATTTTGCTCCATTTCTGCTTTCTTGTGGTCTAAGACCCCGTCCACACTAAAGCGTTTTCGTTTGAATCCGTATATGTTTTGATACGTTTAGGCCTTCCGTCCACACTAACACGCTGATCGTTTTCATCGAATCGGTATCAGTTTGAAAACCCCCTCGAAAGTGAATAAAAACGAATCCGAATACATATCATGTTAGTGTGGATGATCGAATCCGGATAAAAATGAAAACGATGACCACAACTGTACCACTTAATTTGATACTTTCCTTGCACACGTCACCATCAAACGAATCACTTTTTGTGTAGTAAATTTCCCGAATCTCCCGTCCGCACTAACACGCTGCGAATCCGTTTTAGTTTGAAAACGAATACTTTTGAAAACGCGTTAGTGTGGACAGGGCCTAAGGGTCTGCTGTCGTGGTCTATCGTTTCGCGCGCCAAAGCTTCTGTCGCGGCAAATGGCAAGCGCGCTTCATAATCACTAGAATGACTTGGACGAGAAAGACCTGAATTGTTGAATCTCTGACAATTGTGTGAATTTGCCAATTTTGAATAGTGTTAATAAAACTGGCAATTAATGTAGAATAATTAAGCGATGTAGCGATGCCACGGAATTTACGCTTTTTATCCAAATTTCGCACTTAATTTCTTTCTCTTTTGAAGGAAGTTGCGTTTCCCCCTTTGTTTCAAAATATTCCTTGAGGAGGATAACATTTTGGCCGTGCATCAGCTAGAGAGAGCTCGTTGGTAAGGAGATTCGAGTTTTTTTATGGTCGATGTTTCCATCTCTAGAAAATATTATCTAAAGCAGTGATCAAACGGGTGATGAGAGTTGATGAGAGCTAATGAGAGTTCCAACTATCATCCACTCTTATCTACTCTCACGAGAAGCGATCTCACGAGAAGCGATTAAAAGTACATGAGAGTTGATGAGAGTTCGCGATCATACGGGAAAACTCTCATCACCTCTCATTAGCTCTCATCACCGTTTAATCCCTTCTTTACAGCCCGTTTACATGCGCAATTTTTGCTGCTGTTTTTGTCGCGCGAGTCGCGGCGATTTTTCTCGCACGTACGCGTCAACTCAAAATCACTAATATAAACTCGGCGTGATGTCGCGGAGATTTCAAACATATTCGAAACTTTTGCAACCTGATGCGATTTGAAGAAAGAGTACACACAAATCGCATCGGATTTGCATGTCGTTTATACAAGCTAGAGCTCATTCGAGAAAAGTCGCACGACAAATGCAACAAAAGTCGGCCTTTTTAAGATTCACGAACATACGGAAAATATCTTGTCCCAACTGGCTATGTATATCGGGGTCTGGTGTAAAAAAGAGAACAAAATTACGCACCCCTGGTGGGACTCGAACCCACAACCTTTGAATTAGAGGTCCAACACGCTAGTCCATTACGCCACAGGGGCGAACATTAAATAAGTAACTAAAGCCTGGTTTCCATATGCTACAGCAGTCGCGCTGTCGTGGACAAACGTGTTCTGCGACAGCTGTAATACATGGGAACCGTCAATACATTCAATTTAGTTGATCGCCTGTTCACGAAAAAAAAAACGTATATTCTCGTGTCCATGTTAAGGCCCGTTCACACGGCGCGATGTCAGCTGCGATTTGAGGTGCGATTTTTGCGGCGATCGTCGACGTCACATCGCGCGGTGTGAATGGCCGGCGATTTGGCCCTGCGATATTTTTCAGTTTGTTGGTGATCTCAACAAATCGCACCCGCATCGCAGTGGAATTTGAACATGTTCAAAACGCCTGCGACATCGCGGCGACATGGCAAGTGAAATCGCCATAAGATCGCCGGCCGTTCACAACGCGCGATATGACATCCCCAAGAGATCGCCACAGAAATCGCACCTCAGATCGCAGCTGAAATCGCGCCGTGTGAACGGACCTTTAAGCGTATTCTTGGATTCTGATGAATAAAACGTGTGAAACGGCAACTGTGAGAAACATTTCTGCATTACAGTTTCTCAACAGGTGAACTACTGTACTTCTGTTATCCTCTTCGCCGTACTCTCGCGTGCACTTTTTAACGTTTTTATTAAATGTAAATTCACCTTTTTCACACGGCAGTCATCTTGGATTTTATAATACAGAGAATTACCTAAAGAGCTATGAAAAAAGAGAATGGACAATTGCCAAGACAAAAAATAAGCTGGCATCACACTACTATAAATGGGACATGATTTTGAAGGCTTTACAAAACACAAACCAATAATAAATAAGGCCATTGTAAAGACTCTATTTGCGGTACGAGGATAAGATAAGCATTGTGTTGTCTTTGTTTCGTAGACGTAATTTTGTAGAAGAGAGGAAGGAGGGGTGATGTGCTAAATGTGAAATACAATAAGTGAATGTAATTAAAAAAAAATAAATAACTGAATAAAATGACAAAATGAAAAAAAAAGATCCTAACCCTCCTTCATATATACATACTGCATCATATATACTGTAATTGTGTCGTCGATTTCGTGTCTTCCTGTGTGTATCTCGTGTAAGAAATACAAAATGAAATAAAGATGATAAAAAAAAAAAATAAATAATAATAATACCAGAGAAGCTGGCATGAAAGTGAGGCCAAGCGTATAAGCTCACCCATACATGGTCATTTCTGTAAATAAAAAATCCAAGATGGCTGCCGTGTGACAAAGGTGAATGCAGGGATTGTGTCAAATACTTTTGGAGCGGGTTATAGCTATGTGTTGCTCGGGGGGTCATCAATGCAACATTTGCTGCTGGTGTAAAAAGGGGAAAAAATACACACCCCTGGTGGGACTCGAACCCACAACCTTTGAATTAGAAGTCCAACACGCTAGTCCATTGCGCCACAGGGGCATCTCGATTGTAGAATTGCCAAACAGCCATATAACAGAACGAGAAACAATGGCCGGAATCATGGTCTTCTCACAAGATGTGTCAGTAGTGTAGCAGCCGCTCGTACGCGGCTTGACGCACCTCATTATTCTATTGTATTCTCATTCTATTGTTGTGTTTCCATTCTTTTGTCTTTGGTGCAACAAATTAGAACTTGTAACGCAATGTTGCGCGACAAGAGGTGTTCTGTGCCTCCTTTTTCCCCGGCTTAAATCATTTTACACCCTAGCTGTTGGTCAGTTTATACCAAAAAATAGCTCAGGTTCAAATTAAGCTCCAATGCTCACAAGACAAAAGCTTCAAATCGAGGCTGTCTCCAAGTTCTAATACATCTTACCAGTAAATTTATAAGAGAGCCCCGACTTGATGTTATAGTTTGTAGGCATTGGAGCGTAATTCGAACATGGCCTATTCAAGGAGCGGGAAAAAGTGTTGGAAGCAAACTGAGATTTTGTCCAGTTGAACTGAATTTCACGGACATAGGGATGTCTATTCCCAACATTTTTCGTACAACAAATTACCTTAATTATATCGGATAACGATAACAAAAGGTATAATAATGGTACCAACTACCAACAACTTCACCAAAAAAGCGAAACAACGACAATCTGTTCACGTGCCGGCTCAGTGGTCTAGTGGTATGATTCTCGCTTTGGGTGCGAGAGGCCACGGGTTCGATTCCCGTCTGAGCCCTTTTTTCGTGATTCTCGCAAAGATAAATGATACTATTCTTTGTTCAGTGCTCTCTGTGGCGACTTTTTTTGATCTCATATTCGAGAATCATCTTCTCTGCCAACAGAGCTTTTGTGGAGACGGAAAAACGCATCGATATCGCCTGGATGAAGATACTTGAGGGAACTGAGTGTATAGAAGCCGTGGGACTATTTGCTGCACTTTTCCAAATGGAGGCCTCTATGAACCTCACTCATCTGCAGTTCGAGTCGAGTGCAAACTGATTTCGCAACACTGCAAATGTTTTTACCTTGTCTAACAAGCCTGTCAATCAAAATCCACCGTTCTCGCACGCTGATTGGCTAACTTTCAAAAACGTTTCTTTGGTTGCCACGGTAGCGCGCGCCGCACTGTAATCTATTTAGAACCTTTAAGGCCGGTCTACACTTGCGACTTTTGTTGTATTTGTCGAGGCGAGTTTTCTCGTGCGGAGTTGCAATTCCAACTCTCTAGTGTAAACGAGATGCAAATCCGGTGCGATTTCTGTGCTCTCTTTTCTTCAAATCGCATGAAGTTGCAAAGAGTTTCGAACATGTTTGAAATCCCCGCGACATCACGCGACAAAAATCGCGGCATACCGCGCCGAGTTGCACATAGTTTACATTAGTGATTTTGAGTTGACGCGTACGTTCGAGAAAAATCGCCGCGACTCGCGCGACCAAAAATTGCAGCAAAAATTGCAAGTGTAAACGGGCCTTTAGTAGCCTAAAATTTCACTTAATAACACGTAGTTGGCTTTTTCGAATTTATCAACTTTTCGGGCTTGGAGCGTTCTATTTTCGGTTGCAAGGAAAGTTTCAGGGTTTTGTGGACGGAAGGCACAACCATAAAAAATTATCCGTTTTGAAATTTAGCCGGCGTAGTGTGGACGATGCCTAAGAGTCCTTAAAAGTGCCGTTCACACCACGCGACTGGTGTCGGCGACCGCCGCAGTATTCGCTTAAAACTCGCATCGTGTAAACGGGTCGTTTATCTGCAAATCCACTCATTTCTATTCCAGGTAATACTGCTACTAGCGTTCTCCTGCATGGCTGATTGTTGTGGTAATGGTTCGGGCAGATACGCCTTCTTCCTGGCCGTGACCATCATCGCCTGGATATTTGTCATCGTGATTTTCCTGTTCTTCTTCCTGGACCAGACCGGAAGCATCCCTCAGCTCAACTGGAAACTTGTGGTGAGTTTATAGCTATAGCTGAGCGGGAGAAGGAGATTAATAGACAGCCTTGTACTTGTTGTGTTGCTTCATTAAGAGGCCTGTGTTATCTGCCGAGACTGAAGGCACGAGGTTTTGCTCGCCTGCGGCTCGTGAGTCCACAACATTTTGACCGCGATGATGGCGTAATAGCGTGATAGCGTGATAAATAAGAGACCACACCACTCAAAACTTCTGGAAATTTTTTTGTTTACCATGACAAAATGCCAAATGTTATATTTATGATCATTTTCCGATGCAAATAGTGCGCGCATTCGAACAATTTCCCTTTGTTTTTGAGCCACGCGTGCAAGCTGATGCGAGCAGAGTGGTATGGACTCTTATTTCCACGGTAACAGCCAATCATGTTGCGAGAAAGCTGTTATGGTAGAAAAATTATTTTATTATACATTTTATAAAAGACAAATTGATACGATACCAAATACAACTTCATTCAAAATGGCTTTGTTTAAATTGAAAATGCAGACATGGACGAGGGGCTTGGGAACGAGCCGACTTTGAACTTGACATGCTAAATGCAATATCCGCTGCAGATATTGCATTTAGCATGTCAAGTTCAAGTTTGCTCTCGGCCAATCAGATTTGCGATAGTGAGTTCAATGTATAATAACAATATTTGTCAGTATTATTATCAGGTGCTGATCTCTAATATCGTATTTGCCATTCTGCTACTGATATCGATAATACTCATGTATTCACCACATTCACACCATATTCACTACCTATAAGTGAATGTGATATTTTGTCCAGTGATGATCATCATCTAGTATCATCTCTAGTATCATATTCGCCATGCCTTTACTGATATCAATATTTCTCAGTACTATGATCGTCATCAGGTGCTGATATCTAATATCGTATTCGCAATGCCTTTAGATAGATAGATAGATATTACTTTATTTAGGGAGGGTTTCACTAGATCACTTTACTGATATCAATATTTATCAGTACTATTATCGTCATCAGGTGCTGATATCTAATATCGTATTCGCCATGCCTTTACTGATATCAATATTTATCAGTGCTATTATCGTCATCAGGTGCTGATATCTAATATCGTATTCGCCATGCCTTTACTGATATTAAGCAATTATTGGATGAGGTTGAGCATGACATCGATAATTGTCAAGGCCAAGGTTTGTGTTATGATAACACAAACCGAGGATTTGACGATTATCGATGTCATGCGAAAACCGAATCCAATAATTGTTTTATTATTCATTGTCTGATATAAATTCAATTTCTTATGTGGAACACGTCGCAAAGCAAGCAGCCACCGTGAAAAGAAAAGAAACACAAAATTTGCCGGGTTTTTGTAATTTCGCACAAACTGCCGCTGAAATAACTTGCAGGCTCGGTCCAATAACCTGTACAGAGAACTGTTCATCCCGCTGAA
The DNA here is from genome assembly GCA_033964015.1 of Scolanthus callimorphus. Taxonomy (NCBI): domain Eukaryota; kingdom Metazoa; phylum Cnidaria; class Anthozoa; order Actiniaria; family Edwardsiidae; genus Scolanthus; species Scolanthus callimorphus. The sequence goes on from CM066917.1 coordinate 7,361,331, forward strand.
ATAGCGCGGGCGCTTGCAAACTGCCAGAGTTGTGCGTAGACTTTGAGCCAATCAGAAAACGATTACTGAGTTCAATGAATAATAACAACATTTATCAGTACTATTATCGTCATTAGGGTGCTGATATCTAGTATCGTATTTGCCATGCCTTTACTGATATCAATATTTATCCGTACTATTATCGTCATCAGGTGCTGATATCTAGTATCGTGTTTGCCATGTCTTTACTGATATCAATGTTTATCAGTACTATTATCGTCATCAGGTGCTGATATCTAATATCGTATTCGCCATGCCTTTACTGATATCAATATTTATCCGTACTATTATCGTCATCAGGTGCTGATATCTAGTATCGTATTTGCCATTCTTCTGCTGATATGCAGCGCATTGATGGCGGATGTATCAGCTGACACTAAGGCTCTCCGTGACTACCGCTCTCGCCATGGTTCCAACCCTTGGGTGAAGTGGTGGGATACTATGACAGCAGCCGTGGTAAGATCACTATTGGAAAAGCTGAATTTCCCATGATAGAAGAATGGGAAGTGTTCGGATTTCCCATGGTCATCCTTGTGAATTCCGAACACTTCCCATGCGTGTGCCTTGGGAAATCCAGCTTTTCCCATGGATGCGTTCTGATATATATTCTTGATAAGAAGTTATTTTCTTGTTTCTATGCCGCTGCGGTATCACGTATTTTTAGAACAACAACAGCAGAGAACAACAAGAAATCAGTGCTTGCACGTGCATATCTTGCAAATGATCATGATGACAAACAAATTTGATTGGCTAGTAAAGCCGTTCTATAAAAAATTAACTAGGTCTGTCAAAATGCCTTATCAACAGGGCAATACTAAAGGACGCCCCCATTTATGAGCCCCTGGATAGGCGAGTTTAAGTAATACACTTAGCCAATCAGGAGCGAGACAATTCAACAATTGACCAATCAGGGGACGCAGTACGTACGATTTAGCCAATCAGGAGCGAGACAATTCAAAAATTGACCAATCAGGGGACGCAGTACGTACGATTTAGCCAATCAGGAGCGAGACAATTCAATTATTGACCAATCAGGGGACGCAGTACGTACGACGTGCGCATATACGTCAGCAGAAACACAAGCAACATTCACTGTGTGTTTGCTTATATCTTGGCATCTCATTGACCGTCAAAATAAAGACCCAAGAGTCCGACCAATAGACCTCCCCGGCTTGGGCGTAATGTTTTGCCCATTTCAGATCACGTGGCATTCCCATGAGTATTCTCTCTTTGTTTGGAATGCTTCCATATTGATATATCCTTCGGTATGTAGCAGAAAATCAAAGAGAGAATACTATATACTAATTACGATTTTGAGACGGCAATTCCACAAAATATTGACGGCGAGTTGGGCGAAAATATTTTCTTCCAACGCCGTCAATATTTTGGGGAATTGCGGTCTCAAAATCGTAACTAATATTGTATCGCGATTCTTGAAGATTTTCTGGAGGAAATGGCAAGAAATCGTGTTATTTATTATCGATTGAAATTTCAATTCTCATCACATTTACGCGCGCTCTCACGCAATCACAAGGGCTTTTCGCACGAGCTCGAGCATTTTCTGTTTACATTTCCATCTTTTTCGGCGAAAAAATATCTTTCTGCCATAAGATATTGCTAGAAATATAGCTAAACGTTATTTCTAAGTATTGACAATGAAATGAAACATAAATTCGCGCGAAAAAAGTTGAATTTTGCGAGCTGTTTTTGATCCGTCAATTCCACAAAATATTGACGGCTCACAACAACACAGAGTGGCAGGGTGAATCGCGATACTCATGGGAATGCCACGTGATCTGAAATGGGAAAACATTACGCCCAAGCCGAGGAGGTCTATTAGAACGTGCAGAAAACGCAATCCTGACAATGACTTTTGACAGATATCTGAAATGCGCTATGTTCACTCTCGGTATGTGTTTGCATGAATTTTACTTGACTTTAAGCTGAGGTGCGCTACTAAAGTCTAATCCTCTGGTAACACATATTCAAGAAAATGTTCATTTTTGACGGTGGTAATCTTGTCTAGGTGTTTGGTTTCCTGGCCATGATCGTGTTCATCATTGATGCAGTGATACACGCGAAGGGAGTGTCTGTCAAGTCAGGAGGAGGCGAGGGTAACACTGCACAACCAACCTAGAAAAACAAACACAGCCAGATAGCTTAGTCCACAGTTGCTATGGGAGTTAGGCCTAGGACATACGTCGAGTTAAAGTCACATCGAATACATTTAAAACAATAGATAATTTGTTATTTGAAAGTGTAATGAGTCGGTATCTTTTGAAAAACATAGGTACGCAGAGCGTACGGGAAGCTATTTGCTGATGTTCTTCGGTACCTTTGCTCCATGGGCTGATAATGAGAAAAAAGATTAGACTTGTTTAAATGGCGTCACCGGTTAAAGCGATGTGGTGTTAACTTTCATTTTAGTTTTGTTTTTACGTAAAGCAGGCGATAAATTCAGAAAATATTGTGCATATGCTCACTGGCAACTTTTACTTACCACTGTATGCATTGCTACGCGACCTCAAAATTCGATGGGCGATTGGCGATTTTTAGCCGTCAATCAAACCAAAACGCTGGATTCGGCCATTCAGCGGGCCGACATTGATTGCAAAATCAACCAACATGGTTTTAAGCTATCCTTTGACTTCTTTGACTCGAATCTTTAACTTTCCGGTTCAAGAAAACTGACAGCAATTTTCTTGCGTAAAATCGCCAATCGCCAACAGTGAATGTTGAGGTCGCGTAGCAATGCATACGGTGGTAAATACTTTATTGTCTGAAGAGTGAAGAAGTTCTACCCTTTCCCTATCGATTTGGAATAAAACATGCCTTTTTTTAATCACGACACGTCGGGTAAGAAAACACAAAACACACTTGCCTTTGAGGAAAATGCAAAAAAAAAAAAATAGCATTGCCATCTCGGGATTCGATCCCCGGACCTTTATCTTAAAGTGCCCAGAATCATACCACTAGGCCACCGAGTAGGTCACGTGATTTGTGAGGAACTTTTATTATATATAGATAGAATATCGAAGTCGTCCTCGGATTCGATAAGATTTCGATCTCGGAACTCATTTCTTAGACTTCTTCTTTCTCATATCTTACCTGTAATGTTTTTCCCCTTTCAGTTTCATCCATATTTGTCTATGTCTTGTGCTTTAATGGTAGTTCTTTGTCAATTTCGACCAGCGTTTGCTGTATTCCACGCTCGATTAATAACTGATCGATCGTAATTCACTGACTAAACTCGCAAACATCCACCTCGTAAATTAGGTGATCGGAACAAAGCAGCACGACGTTGAAAACATGCAGCACAAAACTGAGGAAAGGTTTTATTTTCAAGCACTCTGGCGTGATTTGATCTCTTGTAGCAATAAAATTTAAAAAAACATATTGCGCATGCTCAGTGGCAACTTCAATATTGTCAACGTTTTAGTACCTTAAGGCCGATTTAGACTGTACGATTTTCGCCTACAACCATCGCATGCGACATGCTCGCATCAGCATACGACTCGAATCGCAAAGTCTAAATCAGCCCTACAACTCCTCTACGACATGCGCTTAGGAGCTAAGTCATGTCGCAAGCGTGTCGCATGCGATGGTTGTAGGCGAAAATCGTACAGTCTAAATCGGCCTTTAGCCATACTTATATACTTGTCGTAATGGAAATATCCTAAATAATACACGATGGTGGGCATGTATGACGTGATACCGAGACCATGCTCAATTCACATCACCTCCAAGAAGAAAATGCTCGTCCCACATGGACGACTGATTGGCCTATGTGACCTATATATATGTTGGCAAAGGTAAGGTCCTTAGATGGGAGAAGGGACGAGACACAGGATACCCGGCGCCAAGCCATGATGATACAAGAGAGGGGATGGTGGGGAGACGTACCGATTGATGTAGCAAGGGAGGGGAGGGTAAAAGTGATGCAGTGCTATGATTGGCTCAATTCAAATATTTGTAAGGCAGAAACTTCATGACCCGTGATTCTTGTGCGACTGAAGTATAATCAATGTAGAAACAGAAGCAACATGGAGTGCAAGCTGGACGATTCCCGCGAAGTGACATACTCACATAGCCACATAGCCACATAGTCACATAGTCACATAGTTCGAGGGCGATGACTAAGAAGCGATTTGCTGAGCAAATAGCTTCAAAAATGTAATCGACGTAACCCTAATTCGACGTATGCCCTAGGCCTTAGTCGTTTAAGCACGGTATACAAGGGTATCTACTTTGCTTGATTGACTATCAAACAATGGCTTCCAATGACCAATTCCACATCAGCATTTTTTAATTAGGTAGACACACGTATGTCAAGCAACGTTGTTCGTGAAATCATGTATCATGAAGGGCTTACTTCAGGTACAGCAGTTCATGTCAAATTATGCCTCTTATTTTGAATGACTGCACTCAGAACCAATATGACATAGCCAATCATCAACGAGAGAAATTACAAGTTGCTGCTGAATGGTTTCAAAGTCAGCCAATCATAAGCCTTGTAAAGCCATCATCACTCATTTAACACGTGACTATTGCCTGAATTCGCTGCAGTGCATGTCAAAGCCTTAAGCCCTGGCTAAACTAGGACACATGTAGCGCGCAACATTGTAGCCGGACACATGTTTCCTTCATGTTTCCCTGTTTAGCCACTCGAGAAACATTGTTGTGCGCAACATATTTTAGCCGGGACACAGAGAAATGTTTCTTTGCAAGACAAGAAACATGTTATGTGTCTGAGACACACGCGTGTGATGTTTCCCAGTTTAGTCACTCGGGAAAACATGCAGGACACAAATGTTGCGCGCTACATATGTCCTAGTTTAGCCGTAGCTTTAGTCTTCCGCGCAGTCCGTTCTTTGTGTCGGTCACGCAACGCTTCCCTCCCCACGAACGGCTGCTCACATTCGAATCACATTTCTTTGTTCTCTTTGTTCTGAATCATCCATGACGAATTTAAGTAACTTCCAAGACATTTCCATGGCAACCAGACAAAACAGATGCCAAAGAATGGAAAGTCCCCCACTGCCCACGTGGGGTGCGTGTCGCATTGTTTTCTGCGACTTGTAGAACGTAAAAATATAAACAAACCCGCAATCACGTTCAAAGCGTACAAAATATGAACAAAACGATTGGAAGTTGTATTTTCTGTTAATCTAACAGATCATAGTTTCTGTTTCGTCATTCCTAAATGGAGGAATGCTCACCACGAATAATTTAACGATATTATTGATAATATTACTTCAAACATTCAAAATATTTGAACTATCAAGACTATTAGTCAGGATGAGGGTTAATACATCGTTTTAGTATATTTGCCTCGTTAGTTCTATTAAAGATTAATACTATTAAGGTACGTAATCAATAAAACGAGCTGTCGAACCAGCGAATTCACTCATAGCTTAGTGGTTAGGGTTTGGGTACAGTAACTGGAAAGTTACAGGTTCGAACCCTGATGATTTTCATAATTCTTTTTTTCATTTCTGTAGGTCAGCGCTTGTTTAGAAAAAAAATTCTAAGTGCCAGTGAGCATTCCTCGATTTAGGCGTGTGTTTATGTTTCTATGTTTCGATTTAGATGATTTGACTGGAAATATTTCAAGCTTGAATCGATTAATGAATTTGAGTATCGGCGTCAAAGTTTAAGACAAGACCTCTGATTGCATGAGTCAGACTGGCGGCGAAAAGTTCGGATATATGGAACCTCCAATGTAATTGGCTGGAAGGCTATAGAAAGGAATGTGACTCGAAGTGGTTGATCATAACTGAGAAATATTCCGACATTTGGCGATTTTTATTGGACAATATCCGATGACCGACACAGATATGCTAGTAAACATTTCCAGCTCTATAACCTATGGAAACAAAACAACACCACCAACTACATAGCATGGAAGGAGGCGAAAAAACAAAGTTTTAAGAATTTCAGGTCAAATTGAACAAAAACCGTGACGTCATTAAAGTTTCACCGTGCATGTGCATTTAGAAAGCAGCCATCCCACATGGATATAAGTCGAGCTCACGCTGACAAGAGCAAACGAGATATTGATTTCCCTCACTTTGACGAGTAGTCCAATACGCGCAATCTAACAACAGCGCTTCGTTCGACTACGCCTAGAAGACAAGGGTTTTGTCTTCAAATATACTCTCTCAGCAATTTTGAGAGCAGATAAGTTGAAGACAAGAGCGTTTGGCTTCTAAACGCAAGGGAAACTTGGTAAAGACAAAATATTGTTTTGTCTACTAAATTTCCCTCATTACTATCCTATTGCCCGTGCTTAATATCCTATTGCCCGTGCTCAGATGTCTGTGTTTTGTGTTTTCTGCAAACAAACCAAGCAAGCTGTAAAATATGACAGACATATAAGACAGGTCAGGTCATCAAGCTACAGCCTGACCTGGCTATCGGCAGGTTTGTAAACTGGCGCTTGGCCAGCATTCAATTAGCATTACGCTAAATCAAAATCCCTAGCTCAAGTCTGAAGAAGGAGGCCGAAGAAAAATAGATTATATGAATGACAAAAAGACGCATCAAATGGGAATAATGGTATTTCAACACTTTTCACGACAATAGCACTCACATGAGGGTAGAGAAGCAATCCCTGATTATTCTAGTCCCCCGCGTGGCTCGTCTTTTGTAACGCAAAATATTATTCTCGCAGACAGAATAATCAAGAGGGTCATGTCTAGCATTGCGCAAGTCACATGACTTGGCAGAGTATAGCAGAACGAAGTTTAGCAACGTTGTTCTTTCGTTTCTCGCCATGGAAATATTACAAGAGAGCTTGAAGAACGCCCTAAAATGTTCCATGTGCACTGAGCCTGCACAAGAACCGAAAATACTCAAGTGTTTACACGTCTTTTGTGAGAATTGTTTGACAAGAACCGCCAGACTCGACCATGACGGAGCTCAACTATATTGTCCGCTTTGTAAGATGAGTACTTCTCTTCCAAGAAGCGGAGATTTAGCGTCTCTTCCCACAAGCGAAGTACTCGTTAATATCAGACAAGTTTTGCGTCTTACAGAAACGGGTGCGGCTGCAAGTTCAGGACTACCGAATTGTTCCGTTTGCCAAAGAGCAAGCCCGTCAACATTCTATTGCTGTGATTGCCCTCGCTTCTTTTGCGAGCAATGCTTCAATACACACAAAGTATTTTTCGAAGTGCACAAAATCTTAAATCTCAGCGAGCTACGACATCAAGATTTAACGCTAATACTTCGACGTCCCTCATTCTGCGCTAAACAGAGCCACACAAACGAGATCTTGAAGTATTTTTGTGGTACCTGCCAGACTTGCTTGTGTGAAAAATGCCTTCGAAACCATCAAACGACACATGACACTTCCGACTTGGATATAGCAGCCGCAGAACAGCAAGCCTCGTTTGAAGAACAACTCGTGAAGCTAGAAAGAAAAGCCGCAGAAGAGGAACGAAAATTGGAGCTGATAAATGAACAAATATCTACAATAAGAAGAAACACAGACAAAACAAAATCCCAGGTAATCAAAGCGTTTGAGGAATTTGTCAATTTTATTGAAGAACATAAAGGAAACTTGCTCAGACAGATCGATGAAGAGGCCAGAAAAGCGATCAGTCGGAAGGAAGAACAAGAGGATTTGTTAAGGCAGATCCGCGCATCAAAGGATCACGTGACTAGACTGTCTAAGTACGCTACAACATCTCACGTGATGGAGTCTAAAGTTCCGATAGAGGAGCGACTAAAAGATCTTTACAAAATTCAGATAGAGCTCGATGATTTGGCGCACGATTTTGAGTTCGTACCAAACACCGAACTGTTTAAGATACAAGAAAACGGGCTCGGGTGTATTCGTGCCATGTCGGCAGTGGATACGGAAAAATGTTCCCTTCGCGTAGAATCTGATGTCCACGGGTTACAAGCTCTACATAAAGTATCTTTGTGTGTTCTCCTTCGAAACTCCTCCGGGGAACCTAATGAACGATTTTCTAAAACCGGCGTGGATGTTGTTGTCGAGCCCCAAAATGATGTGAAGGATCTCAAAATATCAGAGAACACAGAAGGGAAGTGTAATGTCGAGTTTAAACCAAAAGTCCCTGGACATTTCACTGTGAGTGTGATAGTGAATGGACAACACGTGTCGAACTGCCCGATGGGTTTGGATGTGAAACCACAGGAACTGAAGGTTATCGGACAGCTTGCCATGACAGGAATGGATGAACCGCTAAAACAGCCATGTAGTATTGCGGTTAATAAACCAAACACGAAGATCGCTATTACAGACTACACGTCTAATTGTGTTTGTGTGTTTACTGTAGAGGGTGTACTGCTCAGGACAATTCGTACCACAGGGCGTGGTCAAACACAGCTGAGGCATCCTTATGGTGTATCATTTCTAACGGATAGTGATATCGTAGTATCTGACCATAGTAACCACAGAATTGTAATATTTAACACAAACACAGGAGAAGTTCTCAGATGTTTTGGTAGACAAGGTCAAGGTCCTGGTGAGTTTAAGTACCCACGTGGTGTCCATGTTGATGAGCGTGGACACATCTTAGTGTGTGATAAGAGTAGAGTCCAGGTATTCACTGGACAAGGTGAGTATCTTTTCCAGATTGACCATCAAGTGTGTGGTGAGGGTTTTAGTCCATTCATTGTAACCTCACATGGTGACCAGCTGTTTGTGTCTGACCTGGGTAACCATGTCGTGCATGTGCTACAACAGAACGTGAGCTCATCATCAGTGACCAGGCGATCCGTAATAGGAGGACCAGGTCGTGCTGATGGTGAGCTCAGAAGCCCTCGTGGTCTGGCACTAGACGGTGATGGTTACCTCGTGGTGTGTGACACGGATAATTACCGGTTACAAAAGTTCACACTTGATGGCCGTTTGGTGGCGAAATCATCAGTTGACATTGGTAGACCCCGATACCTGTCAGTACTAGCAGATGGTCGTATTCTTGTTACATGTGTTTGGAGCAAACACGCGCACATTGTTGCATGAGAACACATACTTGCCCGGGGGGGGGGGGGGGGGGGGGGGGACTCCCCATATTTTCAGACGGGGGTGCTCGTCCTATCCCTTAGGGTATAAAATTGACAGACGTGCTATCTCTTAGGGGTGTTTAAAATCAGCCCTATCCCTTAGGGAGTCTCAGACCAATCCTTGCCCAGAAATATATTGGTGCTGACACCAGAACCGATATTTACAAAGGAAACTTGGTTGAAAACCCTAAAAGAACCAAAATTTCGCTTTTATTTGTTTTGACCTGCCAAATTTGCTATCTTTTAGGGGTAAATTCGGCGGTCGCCACGCCAAATTTGCTTTCTTTTAGGGGTAAATTTGCTGTTTGCCACACCCATTTTGCTATCCCTTAGGGTCAAAATCAATTTTCCCGACGAGCACCCCCGTCTAAAATATGGGAGTCCCCCCCCCCCCCCCCCCCGGGCATACTTGTGTGTAATCCCAGCAGGGTAACGTTAGTCACGTGACTCGCTCTACTAACAAACTGCTGTCCAATCTCGTTCCCAGTGCCTACACCGCTGTTGTTGTTTGTCGTAGGCTCTGACGCCAGACAATAATAGGCCGATTTTGATTGGTCGATAATTCCCGCTCGCCATTTTAAAATTCACCTAACCGACAAAGACGGTCACCATATATGGAAAAACCTGGGACATGCGGTTTTGTCTGGCACCAGAGGCTCTGACTGTCAAAATGACCGTGAGACTCTGGGAACGAGAATGAGTGCTATTGAAATATATAATAATTAGTTGCTATGGTTACATGCAAAGTTACTGCAATTAAATAGTCTGATAATGTCTCGCTTGGTTAATAATATCCTAGCAGTTAGTTTATTTCTAAACTCTTGTCATGCGCATTTGATCAGTTTGTCTTCAGTTTGTCTAATGCAGGTATACTATGTTGTATTTGAGGCAACACAGAGTGTCCAGAGTAAATGTTCTTCGTTCAAAAGACATGTGCATTTTCTAAATTAGATTACACCAGTTCTTTGAGTCCAGGGAGCAACGAACAAATAGACTGCTTGTAGTCCCTTGTTTTGCGAACATCCGGGAACCTGGCTTTTCCACGCGCTCGTTTTCACGGAAGTCCGCCAAAACAAGGGACGTCAAGTAATCTAACGCACAAAAGGTGATTCTGGGACACAGAAGTTTTTATTTTACAACTAAATGGAAACAGAGTAATTTTGTTCAACTCAAATCGAAGAAATACAGTAAGTTATATTATAGTTACACGGCTCCTTGTAAGAGCACTTTATTTTAGTGATAGGCCCCCGTCTTTAAATAAGAAAATAAAGGTTTTATTATTGCTATTATAGTTATGGAAATATAGAAATTATAAATAGAGTAAAAACCTGTGTAGAAGAACCTTTCTTTATAGACAAATTTTGTAGACTATTTGTTAGCCATTGTAGCTTTTGTAGTTTGTAGCTTGTTTATTTGTCGACACAAATATGAAAAGTTTCAAATTTCAGATTTTTGTCAAGCAATAATGAAAACCAACTCCGGAAATATGCATGGAAAAAAAGGTGAATCGGTTGAAACGTGAGCGAGACGGCCCGCTATATTACTACATATTTCTATTGGGCAATTCCAGAAAATATAGGTACCCCCCCCCCCCCCCACCCCCACCCCACGGGCGGCATTTGGAAATTCCGAAGGGATGGGGGGGTTTAAGAGCTCGGAATTCTGATTGCAAGGGGGGGGGGGGGGGTTTCGAAGCTGGATTTCTTGTCACAAGGGGGGGTCTGAAGATGCCCAACTTCTGAAGGAGTTCGCGTGTTTTTCAGTCTGCTAAAATAGCGTTTTTCAGAAAGAAAATAACGTCATTTCACGCGCGGAAAAACAGTCTTCGCCGCCATTCGATAGATAGAGAATGCTTGCCGGTTCGTACTTGTCCCTTCTAAGACAGAATCTCCATAATTTTCTACTGATTTCGACTGTTAGTTCAATCACGCAGCAGGTTCAACTTTGTACAATCACACATTGAAATTAATATAAAGGATGTTGGCGATGCGGGATAAGTTGAGCTTGCATGGACGCGCAACTTTCACCAAAACCCGCCGCAACTTTCCCTAACATATCTAATGAAATCCCGGATCAACACGGTATAGTTTAATAAACGTTTCTCAAAAATGGTACATGTAATATGCATGTTGAATAATATGTTTTTCTTCTACTCCTTTTAGAGTTTCTATATAGGTTTTTCCTAAGCCTTAAATATTCGAAGATCCGCAAAAAGTAACAAACTAGGCTTTCCAAGCTTGGTCTAGCTAACAGGGGACTTTTTTGTTTATGCCATGCGCAATAACCGCTGCTCTCCAAGTTTACATTGCAGACTCAACTCAGGGAAAAGCACTGTTGAGTATCACGAATTTGTAATCAAATTGCGCTCTATTTCTATTTCTCGTTTGTTTTGTTTTTATTCTGAAAGCGGGAAGGATAAAATAAAACGTTTATTCAGCTGCCTGTATATTGCAAATAAAAATTGTTTGATTTTAGGATCTATGGACCTTCATCTGCGACTGTTTAAACTGGGTCAGACTGAAATTCAGACTGCAAGTGCAAGAAAAATGACGTTTTTGTTTAGCAATCGTAACGATTTCCTTTTTTATCCTATCAGTTTACCCTGATATTTCGGGGCCTTCCAGTGGAATTAGATCAAGTGGAAAGATGTCATAGTTTTGGGTTGAGAAATAAAAGTTCTGCACCATGCAGATACATAAATTTTGCTTGAAAAACCTGGTTTTAAACACTGTTTTAGTATAATGAAAAAAAAAATGTCATGGTGACCAAACAAACATGTTGATTAGGTTGTGTGATAACCTTATTAGAAAATGTCTGGACAAGTTTCACCATAACCTATCCTGGAATTCAATTGATTTGATTTACAACCCCAGATTTTGTATCTAACCAAGCTGGGATTTTGTCAAACAATGTGTAAATACCAAGACTGAAGGTACCCACCCTGGAAATACAAGCTCAGCTTTCACCACCCTTCCCGGGGATTAAATGGTGGATCATGTCCATGAAAAGGATGAGACTCCAAATCGGTGAACTTTTTATTGTGCTATTAGCATAACTAACAGAGTATTCTGACAAGTTCTGTAATAGTGGAACCTGGGCAGTTGACAAAATTACACCTGTTGACAACATTGGGTTTTGAGGTGGCAACATAATTTTCACAAGAAAAATTGAATCAAAGAGGATTTTGATACAGCACTGTGATGTTCTTCTGAGCAGTAAACTATCTGTAGTGAAAACTCTTAAAAGGACCCCTGCTATAGTTCTACTTCTGAAAAGCAATCGATGAATGCTCTCGTAATACTGTAACATCTAACATGTTGCATCCCTGAACCACCAGCACTTGTGCTAGAAATTGCTATTTGGTTGCCATACTAGTCCAATACTCTGACAAATTCATGCATGGTATTGTTCTCCTCCATTGTATTGCCTCGTTCTATAATACACTCCATTGCACTCTAATGTTTTAGACAATGCCTTGCATAAATTTGTCAGTGTATTGGACAACCCTCTTGGTTGCAGGAAGCAGTTGTTTTGTGTCATCCAGACAAGAATGGCAATGTTCCTTTTGTGAATTGGGCATATACATGTACACCTACACCTTCAGCTGCAACAAACAATGCACAACAAGTTACTTCTGAATGTCCTACCCTCTATTATATCTTTATCAGGTGCTTCTAAAAAACTTTCCTTTTTAATGCATAGTAACTAGGAGAAGTGAAATGAAATTTGTATTATTACAGTCACACAGGTTGTTCTCTTTGCTCTTAACACTGATGGACGACACTGATGGACAACTTTGGTATCAAATTGCAATTTCTCGTGAGCAACTTTAATTCGCCACACTGAACACTGGAGGGGCAGACCATAATTGAACGATTTTGGAAACAAAATATTTCAAGTTCTGGTACAATATCGTGAAGACAGATACAAAAGATTTTTTGGAATTTGATTCAAGCAAGTTGTCCATTAATGTTGCTAGGCAATATTGCAAAATTGTAGGGAAGAGAACATCTTGTTTCACTGTAACATGATCTACAATTTCCACTCACAAGTCAAATGGTTTATCAAAAAAAAAAAAAATTTCTCACAAAATTTATTTTTAAATTCAGTATACACAACTAGCAGTGCTTTTTTTATACCAGCTCAGATCTCAATTTATTTTGCTTTCTGGGCAAGCAAACTGAGCACTTCAGTTCTTGCAACAGCTATTTCAGTGAAAATATTTCTAAGGAGCATGCCCAAGCATAGGTGTCCTGTAGGTGAACACACCAAAAATCCTTAACTTCCCCATTTTTTCCAAAAAGTTAGCACCACACAATGACGACATATAGAATGTAGTTTTGTTTTCGAGAGATACTTCAGTGGTACAACGAGCAGTTTTCGAAAAATGTTCAATTAATTAATATTCATGAGACAACATTTTCAAGCAGATTTTAGAACTCGAGTGAAGACCCGATTTTGCAGCCGATCTCAAGGAAATCAAATGGTTTCATTAAACTGGGTTCTAAAAACTGCGTGTGACTTATTTCCAGATCTAGTATTCCCCGTGAGGAAAGTGGGAGTCCAAGAACAACAACCATTGAAACTCATGTGCGTAACTGTCGAACCAAAACACATAACTTCCCCCATTTTCTGTTTCATCCCCGTTAGATAAACGAATTTCAAAATGATAGTACTTCCATTTTCACTGACAACTCTGTGGCACAACGACTAGATTTTGAAAGCACATTCTGGCAAGACGATAAGAAATCGGCTTTTTGCATTACAGCAAGGAAGCTCAACGAAAGATTCCACAAAACCCTTGGTGCGATTTCTCAAAGAGAGACCTTCATAAGCCAACAGTAATTAAAAGCTTACCTTGGCGGATAATTTGACACTTCACCTTTCAGCTGCTGGCAGAAAGTTAACTTGGGATTCCACCACAGATCACAGACATCCGCCATACTAAATCGAAATCCTTGAATAGAGCTGCTTTGCCGAAGCGAATAGCGTAGCAATCTCAAGCTCAAACTGCTCAAAATTCATTCCCCAAGTACAAGTATTGTTTCTGTTGAACTCCGTTTGTGGTTTACATTACTTATTCCCGCATAAAAATGGAGAAATTAACTCGGTCGACACGACAACAAACCAGCATTTGCTCAGCTGAAGACAAATCAGGCCGTGCATCTGCGCATGCGTCACATAAAGGTCCCCTGCTGGTCTAGCTCATTCTAATGTGTTTTCCTATTGGTTATATTTGGAAAAATTGTTTTAGAAAGCGATTTGAAAATGTGTGTTGCAAGTAAATAGCTTCCACACTTCATTTGAAATGTCTATTCCCCCATTTCACGATCGAATGGCGAAAGTCTCAAGTTTTTCCGTGATAATATCATCCGATTCTTGCCCCTACAATTCAAATCTTACAAAATAGCCAGTTAGCTACTAGTTAAACACGCTAAATGTAGGGGGGGGGGGGGTAAAAGTTGAAATTTCTGAAGGGGAGGGGGGTTTAACCTACCCGGAATTCTATATGCACGGGACAGGGGGGGGGGGGGGGGGGGGGTAAACCATTTTGGAAATTCTGGATGCATGGGGGGGTCAAAAACTAGTGCCGCCCGTGGGGGGGGGGGGGGGGTACCTTATTTTCTGGAATTGCCCATTCAACAAATCACTTTTTGTGTATCGAAGCAAAATACAGCCGATTGTTAAAGAAAATGATGTATTCAGCATGCCATACCTCGGTCGTGTGGCAGATTTGCTCATTTTGTGTGTAGCTTTCGAGTCGATACTCACTTTCTAAATCAAGGGACAACACGAAGCATGGACGGCGGAATCGGGGGCACTGCCCTCCAATATTTAGGTTGTGGGGGGGGGGGGCAGGCTTCCCAAATAATATTCTAACATTAACAACTAGGAATTCCCATGGTAGTTCAAGGGGGAGGCATGGTAACGAATTTTTAAAATCCCCCCCCCCCCCCCTCCCCTCAATGATATTTTGCTTCCGCCGTCCATGTCTAGGATGTTATTTCGTGGTCGTATATCATGGACTCGGAACCCGAATATTGCTAAATCGAGTTTTTCTGACGTCATGTCACTTTAGTACTCTATTGTTTGAATTAGTACAGCATTATCAGATACGTTGATCTCCAACTAAGCATAATAAGTATTGTTAATGTTATAGACAACTGAAATGTGGCATTTTGCCGTAAGTCACATTATGTTATGAGTTACAATACCAAGGATGCTCATTTATGTAAAAGTGTCCACTGATTGTGATTTTAATTCTAATAAACTCAAGGAGGGATGAAGTGCTCCTATGCGCCCAGTAGTCTCACTTGGGGTCAAACATAGCTCCTTTCATTGGTTGCCATGGTGACATGGGACTTCTCATGTGCGGGATTATCACCCCCTTGAAAAAAATTAATTCCTGTTTGTGGTATCATCTCTCACTAGTCCATGGTCATGGACCAGCTTAGAGGTTTAAATGGGATTATCTCTTGGCTCTCTTGTTGTCATGGCGACTACGCCTGTGTTCTGAAGCTATATTTTCTTCATTTTTGTAAGATATGGCATAACAGAGCTCTTCATCCCCTCCTTTTTCCCACAATACTGGTGTGTTATTGTGTGCTTCGGGTTGGGAACATTGAATAAAGAAACAAAAAGTTATTCCAGGCGACTGGTTTTCTGGCGACGTTTTTGAAATTAACATTTTTCACTTGCTTTCTGGTTGCGATTTAAATAATAATAATAATAATATTATTGACCTTATATCCAATAACTAGATACATCGGTTAATCATACATGTTAATAATTTACAATAATAATAATAAAACTTATTCAGAGACGTCCAACAAGTTGACTTTGTTAAGCAATTCACTAAAATATCTTGCAGACAATTTAAGGGCCAAATCATCTTTCATTGCTAAAATATAGAGAAATAATGACCTTTTATCAAAATATCTAAAGGCTCTGTTAATTCGGTACAGGCTTGTTAGGAAATCAAATCTTAAACGACTGAACATACTGTGATCACATTCCATTATGTAATGAAATCATCACCAATGCATGAGTTGTCACAAATAGTACACAATCTATCAGTATATGCAATATTGCTATATCGGCCTCGTTCCACCGGAAGTCTGTGGGCGGAAATACGCAGCCGTGTTACAGCCTGTCGGTCATTAAGATTGGGTATTAGATCTAAATATTTTTCGTAAGAAAATGTAGGTTTGACTATTCTATAGGTTCTCAACTTTCCTTGGCTTTGCGGATCATCGGAGGAACTGCTGTATAATTTAGATTTCCAATATATTGACCAAAGTTTGTGAGTTTCATCTTAATATTCCTTGCAAAATTGCCTAAATCCTTATAATCAACCGTTATCTCAGAAGCATTCCGTAAACCACAAAGTTTGAGAGCATAATTTACAAAAAAATTTTAAATACAGTTGGTTAAAAAAACATTTAATTTTTTCATGTAATAAAAGGATAGGATAGGATATTTTACGAGTTGTGGACGTGTTTTTCCGAGCCCCGAAGGTGGTGAACTTTTGACATTTTCATAGGCGCCTTCTAGTACGTAAATTTTGTTCTTACGCGGAGAGTATCTCGCTTATATGATTTTTTTCTGGAGTGTCAGTTGTGTTCGAAATGATCTTTTCCGAAATTGCCTAGAATCTGAAGTTTTTGCGTTGACATTCATCAACGAAAATTCCTGACATCAAATTTGGACGATGTAGTTGTCTACATGTAATGAGTTGAGCAGTAAGAGATTTCGCTTGCATATTAATTTCAAAACCAACATTATTCATCATAATTAGGAAAATTTTGAATTAAAAAAAAAGTCAACAGCAAAATAGTCGCCTGGGCCTTTTTGTTTTTGTTTATTTCTGTCGAGAACAATACACATGTTCACGTCTGCTGACTATAATAGACCTTGGCCGTAATGTTGTCCCATTTCAGATCACGTGGCATTCATTTGAATAAGGGACGGACCATTTGATACTTGATGGGGAGGGTGGCTAATTCCCAAAAAAAAAATTCGAGCAAGCCTCTGACCTAGAAAAAAATATCGTTCAAGCTAAGGTGTTGGTGAAAAAAATCGACCAAGCTCTACTATTTTTTAGGGAAGCTGAAGTATTTTTAAAGAGAACGAGTTTTGGGTCGGCTGGCGCTGCACGCTCGCCATCTACAATAATAAAACATTGTTTAAACATTTTTTTCACAATTCAAGTAAATTTGCTATACGACTTTTCAGTGACCCCATTTGATCAGCGTGGCTTACGTCTCCCAGAAAAAAATAAGCCTCATAACCTCGAAGTTTCATTTTCAAAATCGCGGCGCGCTTCGCGCGCATCGAGAAACAAAGCAAACTAGTGTCCCCTTCGAAGATTCTTGGATAGTCCCCACTGCCTGACTCCATATTGAATAGCCATGCCTTTGTTTAGAACATGTTAGTAGAAAGATAAAATTTGACAAGGCATTCTTAAAGGTGCCTTGTGTAATCGCTTTGAATTCTCTGTTAACTACTGAAATTCAACTTTTGCATATTTTGTCTGACCACCTTGGTTTTCCATTCAAAAATGGTGCTTGAAACTGATAGGACAACTGCGGGGTGAATAAGGCTACGATAATTTTCAACAAAAATCCGTCGATCTGGAATTTTGAGCAAACGCCAAACACAAGGCGCAGTCTAGTACTGATTCACCAAAGGGCATTTAGATAAGAAAGAGCTAAATCCGCAAACCGAACATTAGTAGTGGACATGTAGGAAATCTGTGACCAAAACTTGAACTGATCCTGTTGCTAAGCATGCTAATTTCTCTAAACATCAAAAAAAAATCACGAAAAAAATATCGAGCACAGCCACGTACTAGGTAAAAATCGAGCAGCAAAACTGGACGCGAAAAAAATGTCGAGCAAAAAAAAATTAGCCACTCCCCCGATCAAATATCAAATGGTCCGTCCTTAATCTTTCTTTGTTTGAGTTGCTTCTATATTCATATATCCTTCGGTGCGTAGAAAAACAAAGAAAGAATACTCATGGGAATACCATGTGATCTGAAAGTGGACAACACTACGCCCAAGGTAAAGTCGTCTATTTGTGTTTCAATTTCATTTCTGTATAGCTATACCCATAAGCTGCCTTCTCGTAATTTTACCGCTCGGGTTTTTAGGAATACTCTTAATAAACTCCATACCACCTCGTAACCTCTTGTGTGTATTTGTGTTTCAACTTCATCTCCTCTATGGCTTTCTCCTTAAGCTGCCTTCTCATAATTTTACCACTCGGGTTTTTAGGAATACTCTTAATAAACTCCACACCACCTCGTAACCTCTTGTGTGTATTTGTGTTTCAACTTCATCTCCTCTATGGCTTTCCCCATAAGCTGCCTTCTCATAATTTTACCACTCGGGTTTTTAGGAATACTCTTAATAAACTCCACACCACCTCGTAACCTCTTGTGTGTATTTGTGTTTCAACTTCATCTCCTCTATGGCTTTCTCCTTAAGCTGCCTTCTCATAATTTTACCACTCGGGTTTTAGGAATACTCTTAATAAACTCCACACCACCTCGTAACCTCTTGTGTGTATTTGTGTTTCAACTTCATCTCCTCTATAGCTTTCTCCTTAAGCTGCCTTCTCATAATTTTACCACTCGGGTTTTTAGGAATACTCTTAATAAACTCCACACCACCTCGTAACCTCTTGTGTGTATTTGTGTTTCAACTTCATCTCCTCTATAGCTTTCTCCTTAAGCTGCCTTCTCATAATTTTACCACTCGGGTTTTTAGGAATACTCTTAATAAACTCCACACCACCTCGTAACCTCTTGTGTGTATTTGTGTTTCAACTTCATCTCCTCTATAGCTTTCTCCTTAAGCTACCTTCTCATAATTTTACCACTCGGGTTTTTAGGAATACTCTTAATAACTGCATACCACCTCGTAACCTCTTGTGTAGAGACACATTACAAGACACAAACTGAGCGATTTCTTCGCTTGTAACTCCATGTGAACCGCACTTAAGGACTACGAATGCCCTCGGGAGTTCCCCCGTCACGGTATCAGGTATTCCCACCGCAGCAGTGTCCGACACGCTAGGGTGGGTTTGAAGATAGAAGATCCTCCAGCTCTGCTGGCGCTACCTGAAAAGGGAAGACCCAATCCAGGAACCAATCAACATGAGCCATGTACAGCTATTTTGAGGAATGTTGTCGGTAAGCGATCAAGCTGACGCGCCCAGACCGCTAGGGAGTATGGGTAAGCACCGAATTACGGAGCCAATCGGTAAGCGCTCAAACAGACTTGCCACGACCGCTAGTGAGTGTGGGTAAGCACCGAATCAAGGCCGCCAATCGGTAAGCGCTCAAACTGACGCGCCACGACCGCTAGGGAGTATGGGTAAACACCGAATCAAGGAGCCAATCGGTAAGCGCTCAAGCTGACTTGCCACGACCGCTAGGGAGTGTGGGTGAGCACCGAATCAAGGAGCCAATCGGTAAGCGCTCAAACTGACGCCCCACGACCGCTAGGGAGTATGGGTAAGCACCGAATCAAGGTCGCCAATCGGTAAGCGCTCAAACTGACGCGCCACGACCGCTAGGGAGTATGGGTAAGCACCGAATCAAGGTCGCCAATCGGTAAGCGCTCAAACTGACGCGCCACGACCGCTAGGGAGTATGGATAAGCACCGTATCAAGGAGCCAATCGGTAAGCGCTCAAACTGACGCGCCACGACCGCTAGGGAGTATCGGTAAGCACCGAATCAAGGTCGCCAATCGGTAAGCGCATAAACTGATGCGCCACGACCGCTAGGGAGCATGGGTAAGCACCAAATCAAGGAGCCAATCGGTAAGCGCTCAAACTGACGCGCCACGACCGCTAGGGAGTGTGGGTAAGCACCGAATCAAGGTCGCCAATCGGTAAGCGCATAAACTGACGCGCCACGACCGCTAGGGAGCATGGGTAAGCACCGAATCAAGGAGCCAATCGGTAAGCGCTCAAACTGACGCGCCACGACCGCTAGGGAGTGTGGGTAAACACCGAAACAAGGAACCAATCGGAAAGCGCTGAACTGACGCGCCACGACCGCTAGGGAGTATAGGTAAGCACCGAATCAAGGTCGCCAATCGGTAAGCGTTCAAACTGACGCGCCACGACCGCTAGGGAGTATGGATAAGCACCGAATCAAGGTCGCCAATCGGTAAGCGTTCAAACTGACGCGCCACGACCGCTAGGGAGTATAGGTAAGCACCGAATCAAGGTCGCCAATCGGTAAGCGTTCAAACTGACGCGCCACGACCGATAGGGAGTATGGGTAAGCACCGAATCAAGGAGCCAATCGGTAAGCGCTCAATAAACGAAAGAAAGTTAGTGACTGTTTGTAGAGGGACAGCTCGATTACGTTTTCAACCCGGGGGGGACTCCCATATTTTAGGGGCGGGGGTGTGCGTCGGGAACTTTTGATTTTACCCCTAAAAGGTACCAAACATGGCGTCGTACAATTGATTTGACCCCTAAAAGGTACCCAAAAAACGTATTTTCCCTCGTAATTTTCTCGCGTATTTTTTAACGAGGGAAAATACGTCTTAAATTCAGGCTACCAACAAGTGTGATTTGCTTGATTTGCTAGAACGGACCTCTTAGAGGTACCTATCTGGAAAAAATTACACGTTTTCGAATTTTACCCCCTAAAGGGTACCCCGATGCCTGTTTAAACCCTAAAAGGTACGACGAGCACCCCCGCCCAAAAAATATGGGAGTCATGATCTGCCCATACGTTTTTGTGTTTCATGGGTGTGGGTTCTTCTTTACGGTTTAGTATTTTCGCTCAATTTGCTTGTCCCTCTTTTTGGTACCCGATGATGCAAAATTGTGAGAGAATAAGGCCAAAACAAACGAGAATAAGGTGCTTTACGTGTGTTTTGTGATACCAAAATTATTTTTAATTCTTCATAGTTGTTTATCCATAATTTGATGGATGCGACCGGCCAGACATCCTCAGACTATGATTTCACTGTGCGCTTACCGCTATTGATTTTTATTTCAATATCCAACTACTGTATACATCATAAGATTTGATTCTCTTAGAGCTTGCCGTACTCCTAGATCTTCGATATTACGCAGATTTCTTGCGCAGTTTATTGTCGAAAATAGCTATTTGTCTTTCGATCCAAATGCCCGACCCCGCAGCTTATTTGACAGATGAAGTAGTTTTCGTGTGATGATCTTTATGACACTTACCACAGATCCGTCCACGGGTGGCAGCCATTGGGGCCCGCTTATCGCTTTCTGTCTTTAGGTTATCAAGCTCAGATGTACATGGATGTAGCACTTGCGATCTGCACGCCAAGAACAACTAGATTTTGCTCCATTTCTGCTTTCTTGTGGTCTAAGCCCCCGTCCACACTAACGCGTCTTCGTTTGAATTGGTATACTTTTGATACGTTTAGGTCCGTCCACACTAACACGCTGATCGTTTTCATCGAATCCGGATCAGTTTGAAAACGCTTTCGAAAGTGAATAAAAACGAATCTGTATACATATCATTTTAGTGTGGATGGTCGAATCCGGATAAAAATGAAAATGATGACCTCAACTGTACCACTTAATTTGAGACTTTCCTTGCACACGACACCATCAAATAAAAACGAATCACTTTTTTTGTGTAGTAAATTTCCCGAATCTCCGTCCACATTAACACGCTGCGAATCCGTATTAGTTTGAAAACGAATACTTTTGAAAACGCCTTAGTGTGAACAGGGCCTAAAGGTCTGCTGTCGTGGTCTATTGTTTCGCGCGCCAAAGCTTCTGTCGCGGCAAATGGCAAGCGCGCTTCATAATCACTAGAATGGCTTGGACGAGAAAGACCTGAATTGTTGAATCTCTGAAAATTGTGTGAATTTGCAAATTTTGAATAGTGTTAATAAAACTGGCAATTAATGTAGAATAATTAAGCGATGTGGCGATGCCACGGAATTTACACTTTTTATTTAAATTTCGCGCTTAATTTCTTTCTCTTTGGAAGGTAGTGGCGTTCCCTCTTTTTTTTTCAAAATATTCCTTGCGGAGGATAAAACATTGTGGCCGTGCTTCAGCTAGAGACAGCGCGTTGGTAAGGAGATTCGAGTTTTTTATGGTCGATGTTTTCCATCTCTAGAGAATATTATCTAAAGCAGTGATCAAACGGTGATGAGAGTTGATGGGAGCTAATGAGAGTTCCAACTATCCATCCACTCTTATCTACTCTCACGAGAAGCGATCATACGGTGATGAGGGTTGATGAGATCTAATGAGAGTTCCAACTATCATCCACTCTCATCTACTCTCACGAGAGGCGATCAACGGTGATGAGAGTTGATGAGAGCTAATGAGAGTCCCAACTATCATCCACTCTCATCTTCTCTCACGAGAAGCGATCAAACGGTGATGAGAGTTGATGAGAGTTAATGAGAGGTCCTACTATCATCCACTCTAATCTACTCTCACGAGAAGCGATCAAACGGTGATGAAGCTAATGAGAGCTAATGAGAGTTCCAACTATCATCCACTCTCATCTACTCTCACGAGAAGCGATCAAACGTGATGAGAGCTAATGAGAGCTAATGAGAGTTCCAACTATCATCCACTCTCATCTACTCTCACGAGAAGCGATCAAACGGTGATGAGAGTTGATGAGAGCTAATGAGAGTCCCAACTATCATCCACTCTTATCTACTCTCACGAGAAGCGATCAAACGGTGATAAGAGTTGATGGGAGCTAATGAGAGGTCCTACTATCATCCACTCTTATCTACTCTCACGAGAAGCGATCAAACGGGGATGGAGCTAATGAGAGCTAATGAGAGTCCCAACTATCATCCACTCTCATCTACTCTCACGAGAAGCGATCAACGGGATGAGAGCTAATGAGAGCTAATGAGAGTTCCAACTATCATCCACTCTCATCTACTCTCACGAGAAGCGATCAAACGGGGATGAGAGCTAATGAGAGCTAATGAGAGTTCCAACTATCATCCACTCTCATTACTTGCTCGAGAGGCGATCAAACGGGGATGAGAGTTGATGAGAGCTAATGAGAGTTCCAACTATCATCCACTCTTATCTTCTCTCACGAGAAGCGATCAAACGGTGATGAGAGTTGATGAGAGCTAATGAGAGTTCCAACTATCATCCACTCTCATCTACTCTCACGAGAAGCGATCAAACGGGTGATGAGAGTTGATGAGAGCTAATGAGAGTCCCAACTATCATCCACTCTTATCTACTCTCACGAGAAGCGATCAAACGGGGATGAGCTAATGAGAGCTAATGAGAGTTCCAACTATCATCACTCTCATCTACTCTCACGAGAAGCGATCAAACGGGGATGAGAGTTGACGATAGCTAATGAGAGTTCCAACTATCATCCACTCTCATCTACTCTCACGAGAAGCGATCAAACGGTGATGAGAGTTGATGGGAGCTAATGAGAGGTCCTACTATCATCCACTCTTATCTACTCTCACGAGAAGCGATCAAACGCTGATGAGAGTTGATGAGAGCTAATGAGAGTCCCAACTATCATCCACTCTCATCTTCTCTCACGAGAGGCGATCAAACGGTGATGAGAGGTGATGAGAGCTAATGAGAGTCCCAACTATCATCCACTCTTTTCTACTCTCACGAGAAGCGATCAACGGTGATGAGAGTGATGATGAGAGCTAATGAGAGTCCCAACTATCATCCACTCTCATCTTCTCTCACGAGAAGCGATCAAACGGTGATGAGAGTTGATGAGAGCTAATGAGAGGTCCTACTATCATCCACTCTTTTCTACTCTCACGAGAAGCGATCAAACGGTGATGAGAGTTGATGAGAGCTAATGAGAGTCCCAACTATCATCCACTCTCATCTTCTCTCACGAGAAGCGATCAAACGGTGATGAGAGTTGATGAGAGCTAATGAGAGGTCCTACTATCATCCACTCTTTTCTACTCTCACGAGAAGCGATCAAACGGTGATGAGAGTTGATGAGAGCTAATGAGAGTCCCAACTATCATCCACTCTCATCTTCTCTCACGAGAGGCGATCAAACGGTGATGAGAGTGATGAGAGTCAGCGTGAGCACTGGCACCCAGTTTCTGTACGCGGAGGAAAGCCTGCAGTTCAGAACCAAATGAACCTGCAGTTCTTTTGGCGGCAGCTGCTGACTGAAAAACTCTCATCCGCGCGATCAAACGGTCAACAACTCAAAGTGTTCAAAGTGCATGAGAGTGAAAGAGAGTCGATGAGAGCTCGCGATCATACGGGAAAACTCGCATCACCTCTCATTAGCCCTCATCAACTCTCATCACCGTTTAATCCTTCTTTAGTGCCCGTTTACACAAGCAATTTTTGCTGCAGTTTTTGCCGCGCGAGTCGCGGCGAATTTTCTCGCACGTACGCGTCAACTCAAAATCACTAATGTAAACTATGTGCAACTTGGCGCGATCTACCGCTATTTCGTCGCGTGATGTGTGTTGCGGAGATTTCAAACATATTCGAAATTCTTTGCAACTTGATGCGATTTGAAGAAAGAGTGCACACAAATCGCATTGGATTTGCACTTGTCGTTTACACACATAATTGGAATGCAGCTTACTCGAGAAAAATCGCACGACAAATGCAACAGAAATCGCAAGTGTAAACGGGCTTTTTAAAAATTCACGACCATACTGAAAATATTTTGTCCCAACTGGCTATGTATATCAGGGTCGGTGTAAAAAAAAAGAACAAATTACGCACCCTGGTGGGACTCGAACCCACAACCTTGAATTAGAAGTCCAACACGCTAGTCCATTGCGCCACAGGGGCGAACGTTAATTGAGTGTCTAAAGCTGGTTTCCATATGCTACAGCAGTCGCGCTGTCGTGGACAAAGTTGTTCTGCGACAGCTGCGACATATGGGAACCGTCAATACTGTAATGGAACAGGAAGTTCTCGTGCCTGTGCCATATTTGGGCACCATGCCCGTATTTGTATTATGCCTGTCATGTCAGTGCGCAACGTGTGTTCAGTAAATCAGTTCTACAAGCAGCGTTGCAGTTTAGTTGTTTATTTCGGGGGCAGTTAATTGTCCTTATTTCGGGGTATTCGGGTTGTAATAAGAACGGAGAGCTCGGTCCGTTACAATGGTGGCAGCTTATAGGGATGTTTTGTGAAGAAACCTGCTGTTTTGAGTTTTTCTGCCGTTTCATTCACACGCGAGTGTTTGTGTGTGTCGCCGCATGGGAGTCAAGTTGGCAGGAAGGGTTGTTGAAATGACACGGAAAGAAGATTAGATCACTTCAATTACGGTTCTCATTCGGGCAAGTGAGCTTCAAGAGGATGAAGTAAGCCCTCTACAGAGTTTTCAGAGCCTTGAATTGAGGAGGATTTTGGTCGGAGTGATTTGCGAATTGGCAAGGAGAACGAACTCGTGCATAGCTGTTGTGAAGAACTCGAGTTGGGAACGGGGTCAATCGTCAGCTCTATCTAGACCCAAACTTGGACTGACTTTTGTGGTTTACTACTACCGGATATTGTCGATCGTTTATTCTGCTAGCAAGCGTCTTAAGAACAAGGCAAAAGTGTGCGGAGCTGAAAAAGTGAAAAGCAGGGTTCGGGTTTGTGCACTGATCTGCCGACGTGTGTTGTTGTGATGGATCCATGGGGTTGGCTGTTGTTCATGGGTCCATGGTTGTGATGGTAGTGTCGGAGGACAGTGATTATCCCGTGACTCAGGTGTGCCTCAAGTTTGGAGTTTATTGAAAACCGTATACAAAGGACATCTGTTCGTGGGCCGAGGGATCGCTTCGCCTGGAATTGTGCAAGAAAATGGACGGAATTTGAAGCCCGCCACGAGGCGCCGCCGCGTCACGAACAGTTCTTTTGAAAGACATTTGTCGTTACACTTCTAGCTGTCTTGAGCTGAGGAAGCAGAACAGGCAGAGACTTTTCATGGGAACGATAAACCGTTATATGCTGTACGTGTATACGAGAGGCCCGCGCGATGTTGGTAGTTTCTAGTGAGCCTGGCCAGCTCACGTTTGGAACAGAGACCGACAAAAGAGCGGGAGGCAAAACGGAACGCGGTTAAAGAAACTGCTATGTGGAACTTTGAAAACTGTAGAATTGTAGAACGTGGAATTTCGTTATTTCTGTACCTTCTTTATTTGTTTAATAGTTGTATAAGTCTGTAAATGTGGGACACATTCACGTTTTGAGAGGGGGTAGTGTAATGGAACAGGAAAGTTCTCGTGCCTGTGCCATATTTGGGCACCATGCCCGTATTTGTAATTATGCCTGTCATGTCAGTGCGCCACGTGTGTGTCAGTAAATCAGTTCTACAGAGCAGCGTTGCAGTTTAGTTGTTTATTTCGGGGGCAGTTTAATTGTCCTTATCGGGGTATTCGGGGTAATAAGAACGGAGAGCTCGGTCCGTTACAATACGTTCAACAATTAGTTGATTGTTCGCGCAGGGTCTTGGATTTGATGAATAAAGCGTGTGAAACAGCAACTGTGAGAAACATTCTGCATTACAGTTCTCACAGGCGAAACTACTGTATTCTGTTATCCTCTTCGTCGTACTCTCGCGTGCACTTTTTAACGTTATTACATGTAAATTCGCCTTTGTCACACGGCAGACATCTTGGATTTTCTAATACAGAGAAGCCAGCATGAAAGCGAGGCCAAGCGTTTAGCTCACCCACGCATAATCATTTCTGTAAATAAAAAATCCAAGATGGCTGCCGTGTGACAAAGGCGAATGCAGGGATTGTGTCAATACTTTTGGAGCGGGTTGTAGCTATATGTAATGTCGGGGGTCATCAATTCAACATTGCTGCTGGTGTAAAAAGGGGAAAAAATACACACCCCTGGTGGGACTCGAAACCCACAACCTTGAATTAGAAGTCCAACACGCTAGTCCATTGCGCCACGGGGCGAACGCTGTGAATTGCAAATAGTCATATAGAGAACGAAAACTAATGGCCGGAATCAAGGTCTTCTCACAAGATGTGTCAGTAGTGTAGCAGCCGCTCGTACACGGCTTGATATACCTCATTATTCTATTGTTTTCTCATTCTATTCTGGTGTTTCCATTCTTTTGTCTTTGTGTAACACATAAGGACGTGCAACGCAATGTTGCGCGACAAGAGGTGTTT